>JBBIGB010000129.1:23930250-23941603 GCA_037577075.1 Alestopetersius hilgendorfi
GTCATCATAGCTTGCGTAGTACAGACCCAGCTCCCAACCCAACTTTGTGAATAGATTAACGGCAATATTTTTTTTATCGTTTTTTTTATTTATTTTTTTAAGAGTCTCGCGTTAACGCAGAAGCTGTTAGAAATTAAATGTACACGACTGATAGCCGGCTGATTGCTGATTTTCAGCAATTTTCTATGCAGTCTTTATCATTAGGGCTGCGTGATATGGACTGTATTATGATTTGTATTCTCATTATAAAGGCTGTGTCTTTCTAAATCTTGAAATCTGCAAATATTGTTAAAGTTTCAAAATGTACATTTACTCCTCCATTCATTCAGCCCATATATGGACTCTAAGCTGCAAAACAGCTTTCAGTTTTTGTGGGGCCACATTTATATATATGTCCTTATTTAGCCTACAGCAGCTTAGTCATGCCCATTCATGCGGAAGTTGTAATGGAAGTTTCAGTCCTGCAATACGGGTTCTGATACCCTGTTTAATTCTGATGTTTGAAGGTGGTCATGTTAGAATCATTTAAGATGAATTATGAATTACATTTATTTTATCCAGGACCAAACAAAGGTCCAGGATAAAATAAAATAGAATGAAAATGTAGAATATAACCCCCTTTAAAATGACACAGCCAATCAGGGTCTTTATTTGTTAAAGACTGGCCAAAAATAAAATGACTGTTGCTTGATTACATACTTCAATTCATCTGATCACCCAAAGTCTCAGAGACATTAATAATCATTCCTCTTTCCTTCTCAGGCCGTGTGTATGAAGGTAAGGTCTACACGGGGCTGTGTAACTTCAACGAAAGGTGGGAACGTTTATCCCTTGCCCAGAAGAAGGGAATCAACCATCGCTACCAGCTGGGTTGCAACTGCAGGGTGAGTGGTCGCGACTGTGCTGCACCAGGGCTGGATGATTCAGGGCTTGCAAGGCAGGAGAGTGACCGCCCACTTGGCACTGGCCGGAGAGGCCGGGGCCGGGGCAAAGCCAGGAACAGAGTTGTTTTTTTTAAACACAACACGCTACTCTGATGTGCTAGCACAAACTCTGCATAGTTACACCTATACTCACATTTTCACACACGTGCACACAATGCCTTATCTTACTATACACCAACAAACCTAATTTCTTCTTTAAAGGAATACAAAACATGGCAAAAGTCAATTCTGTTTAACTATTTTATAACGGTAGCAAAGAGCTTATAAAACAAAGTTTCAAAGCCCAGATGTTGAGCCTTTTGATCTAATTGGTGGTTCTCTGCCACCCATTGGCTGGCTGCCAAGCATGTTCTATACTGTTATTACACACACACACACACACACACACACACACACACACACACACAGGATTTTGGCTTAGATCCATGTGGTTCTTGAAAATGAACATATGGGGTACACTACTATGGAAAATGTAGATTTACAGATGTCAAAGCTTGCAAAGCAATGGGAAGATATACAGTTCCACAGAGACTATGAAAGCACTTGACTAGACCTTAATTACTTTCCCTGTCAGTTCAGTCCGACATGAAGTCCTGCTAATGGCTGATTAAATATTTGACTGAAACTCTTTGGCTGCAACCATGTTACATTATGTAAATAGATACACTAAAGATACAACATACTAAAGATCCAACAGCAGATTTAGTAGTAGTGCGTCTAAAGGTACATTTAACAATTCAAAAAGGCCAGCTGGTGGGAAAAATCTTTACATTTGAACTCCTCCAAAAATCCCAAATTAAGAACTTCTGAATGTGTGTTTATGTTTGGGGGTGTGGGTAAGAACGTGTATACTCACATACAGACTCACACTTTTACTTGTAACTTGGCTTTGGCTTCTGCCGGTTCTTCAGCAAATTATTAATCAGAGCTGCTGCATGCCTATCCCACATACCCACATTTTTGTCCCAGAATCACAAAGAACAGACTGCTCAAATAAAATGCAAATAATGTAACTTCCAAATCACAACACATGTTGACATTGCATGCTATACACCAGCATTAGAGCATCGAAAACACACATATCCTTTGAATGCCTTTTTATCAGAGCTTCTGCCAGTCTTAACATGAACCTTCCATCAGTTTAGTCAGCATGTCATTTTAAGGCATACTTGTAGTGTTCTACAAGAACTACATATATGCAAGTGAAAAACATTTTAGTGTATTTCCATTCATCTTCTGCATATTCCTCCACATCAATTGGCATTTCCATTGATTATGTAAAGGAAGATGCAAATAATAATAATAATACCCGGTTAGCTCCTTCAGCCTCAGAGGAAGTAATGAATTCAGTGTGCAAAGGCCACAGAAATATATGTGTGATCAACTGTGAGCACATTAAGACAATTTTTTTCACCTCTCTTCACATTATTAAATGATTTCATTGCCTGGCTTATACTTTATTTGCACTTCTTTCTGTCAACATTCCCATTAATGTAGCCTCACTGTATGATAATACACAAAAAGTTAACCACCTAGAGCAGTTTATTAAATGATGGAAGAGATTTGGTCATAAATGTTATGAATTTTGAAAGACATCTTAAAATATTGAGTCACAACTTTAATAAGACATAAAATCCAGAAAACTGCTTAAATAAAAGAAATGGTAAACATTTCATCCCTGCGTGACTAAATTCTCTTGCACATCATGATCAGGGAATCATGATATATCATTTGTATTTGATTTGTAAACTGGAGGTGTTAACATTTTGTACATTGTAAATTGTAAATTGCTATATTTTAGATCAAATCTATGTCAGTTTTATGAATTAGCCAGCTGTTGTTCATAGTCAGTCGTTAAAAAGGCAAGAAGTATAGTCAGTGAGACTGCCTCCTAGAGCATAATTTGACTCTCTGCTTTGAAGCTACAGAGTATAGTCTTGCTCCTCTTTTCTTGTAGATTAAGCCTTGTCACTACCTGCCCTGCTTTGTGACCTCAAAGAACGAGTGCCTGTGGACGGACATGCTGTCCCACTTCGGCTACCCTGGCTACCAGTCTCGCCACTATGCCTGCATCCAGCAAAAAGAGGGCTACTGTAGCTGGTACCGGGGAATGACCTCACGTGACAAAACCACCATCAACACCACTGACCCCTGAACGCTCCCACAATCTTCTTCTCCTTTTCAACCATCTTTCTACCACCCCTTAACCCCTTTAAAAAAACACTACCCTTCAGTCTGCCTTTTTACCCACACGTTGAAACAGGCCACGTCTTGCCAACTTCCACAGGTGCCTGTGTTAGCACCTTTAACATAGAACATACCTGTATTGTACTGCATTCGGTTACGCTGTGGTCACTCTACCTGCACTTCACTGTCCACAGATAAACACACTGAGCAGTTACTGCCCTCAAATGGACTTCAAAGGGAGAGGCAAGAGCTGTATCAGGGAAAGTATTAATATTGAAACCTACCATGATGACATCGTAACTATATCAATCAGAAACTGCCTGTTAAAATTAAGTAATCTTCCCTTATGATTTCTTTTACCCCCTTTTATTTAGGTCTTATAAGAATGCACTAAACAAGCTTTTTAAATGTCTGCCTCAACAAAACTGTTGCATATATGAGAGGATACATACTTCCACTGTTCTGATATAGAGCAATAATTGTTATACATCATTGAACACTCCTTGACAACACACGTCATGTAAAAAGTTTAGGGCCAACACACTGCATCACTTAAAACCAAGATTTTCAATAACTGCACTTTGAATGCCAACAGATTATGGATTCAAGTGTCTGTATGAGGTAATTTATAAAAGCAATACTTTATGGCCCTCAAATTGAAATGTTGTTTATGTTATGACTAAGGATTATATGAATCATTGTATGTGTGTATACGCAGGTATACAAAATGTCCACAGTGTATACTGTAAATCAGAGGTATTCAAATCACAGCTCTCGCAGGTCCAGAAACTACAAATTTCCACGTTCCCTCTACCAGGCCTGATAACGTGGCCCACCATTAGCTGTTCAGTTATCAGTAATTAGAAAATCTTGGGCCAGATTTGGCCTGGAGATTTGAATACCTCTGCTGTAAAATATCTATTTATAAATGATCTCTGCTTGCCTCCTTGCTTTGTGCTGAAGTGTTCAATTTTTGCAATATAATCTCATATACTGAGAATGTATGGTTTTACTAGTCACAAACAATAACAGATTATATATTTTTTACAAGCAAAAATGAACCTTATAGCACAAATTTTGGGGAACACTTATTTTCTTGAGTGGGGATCCAGATGCAATTTATTTTGTTTCTCTTGCTGTTTATGATATAAGCTAAGAAATCATGACCTGACTAAGACCTCTGTTGTATGTTATGACCATTTATGACGTTAAAACAGATATTACACCTACTGAGTTCGTTTAAGAGATGGAACAAATGGAAGATGGAGGAAGTGGAGAATTAGCTTCTCGCTTTCTTCTTGGACTACTTGCTGTTCAGTACCATTAACCTGGACTGAGAAACTGGCCAATAATGTTTAAGAACAGGGTTTAAGAACAGATCTTTTGCAAATATATCAAACACCAACGAACAGAAATCATATCAGCGCAAAACATTTGCTGGCTATTTTTTATGGCAATATGGTGAAGGTGCAACTTCAATAACATTTATTTGCACAGTATTCCTTAGCATGTTTAATGGTACTTCACTCCCAGAAATGATCTGGCTGGTACTAACAAATGTTTTCTGCATGAACAGAGGTTTTAGTTATGGAAAAAGTATTTCTGTAAATGTAAAAGTATTAAACTATTACAGATGAACAGATGCAAATAATTTTGATTAGTCTCCAAGCTCTTTTTGATTCTTTTTTTTTTCCTTCTATTTTTCATATGGGGACTATTCACAGTATCTTCAGTTCATTCCTCTGTAAGGGACTAAGGTGTCTTGGGTGGTGATGACATGACAATCTACTCATGCTTCAGTTTATCTCAATGCACTTTGTCGAGACAAAATACACTTTACTTATTACACTATTGCAATAAATAGTCTCTGAATTAATGTAACTGCGCCATCTCTCAAGTTCTGAGCCACCTTAGTCTCCGTCATTTTATTGTGTGGGGAGGGGGGTGGTCATGCTAATGTAAAATACTGTCTGCCTAACACACCTTGCAGTCAATCCTGTCCTGGATGTATCTAGGGAAAGGCTGAGAATGATCAGGAGAGTCTATGTGTACAGTGACTATGTGTTTGTGTGTAAACACCGATTCCTAAGGAGTGATCGTTTTTTCCCTATAGGGGTATGCAGAAATGTTTTGATTTTTAATTTCTGTTTTATATTTTTATAATAAAGATTTAATGAAAATTGCATTTGTGAACATGTCATATTTAACAAAATGTATGTTTATATTTTAAATATAAAATTCCTATTTGAATTCCTGTCTTAAACTGGATAGGATGTCTGTATATACATTTTATCAGATTCTAAATAAACAAATCATCTTTGTTCTCGTATGTTCGTCCTTGCACAGTGGTCAAAACATGAATACTAACAACAGGTGACTACCATGCAAACGAAACAAAACAGCTTTAATCTGTCTCTGCACTGATATATCTACATCTATTTCTTCTTCCTCTTCTCGTTTCCACATTTTCCACGTCTTCCACATTTAAGAATAATCTTAGATTGTTTCCATACCCGTTCATACTGCAACAGTTGAAGTGCACTGAATAATATGTGTGTGGTAATACAAGCATTTTTGTGTTTTCCTGTTAGTGCCCGCACTTCCACTCGCTATTACTCGATAAAAGGCGAGGGTTTGGGCAACCCTGATGAAATGACATTTTATTGCTTCTGTAAGTGACAAGAATATTCTACTCATTTAAAATGCTTTATATAAGATTCTTTAAACATTTTCTTAAAAGAGAATAAAATGTATGTGCAAAAGTCCGAACACCCGTTCACTTATGTCAGAGCTTGAACAACTCCTTAGGCCTTAATCAAATTTGAGTGTAGAGAATCCCACATTATAATAGATATGACACTCACAGTGTTTTTTCCACTCAACAGCCTTGCCTGAAACTAAAGATAACTGACTCATTTGAAGCAAGATATCAATATAGATATATAAATACTTGCTAATAGACTACTTGCTTATACTTTGCTTATACTTGCTTATACTTGCTTATACTTTTCAACATCCAAAGTGTCATCAAGAAGTGGAAGTCAAGGAAAACTGTCAAAACAAGATCTAGAAGACATAGGTCTGTTTGCTCAGGCATGCAAACCAAACGCCCCACATCACCACCAGGAGCATACAGGAAGGAGCTGAAACAGGGTTCAGCTGGTTTATTTCATTAGTGCATAACAAAGTATGTGCGTTCATACCTGTGAACATGAACTGTGCTGAAGAAAAAGTTAAACTGACACCAAAAAGGGGTGGACTGGTGATATTTCGTTTGCATTACTGTTATTGTGAATGGGACAAATGAGTGCCCAGGGGTTGCAGACAGAAGTTGTTATTAAATTAAACAGTAGATCCAGGCACTCACCATCTGGGTGTGGTTGGGGAAAAAAGTCTGCTCGTTCAGCGGGAACTTTTCTGGACCCAAGGCATGGTAGAGTTTGATCATATGGGAAAACTGCACACAAGCATAAACAAAAGAATCACTGAACACTCAGGAATGAATCTTTCCATCTTTTCTAAAGCACCTTAGGTGGCATTTCTATATACAAAATACAACAATAATGACGACAATAATAATGGTTCATTTATTTACAATAATGATTATTATTGTTATAATTAAAGATTTATTTTAACATTCAGGGCTTTATAATGTCTTCCAGAACTTTTAAAATGGAAAAAACATATTTCTACCACAAACTAATGTGTGCAAACTCCAATGCTATTAATAACAATGGCTGGTTCATTATGACAGATGAGATGAATATATACTTTGATAAGTGGTTATAAACTACAGTTCATTTAAATTCATGCATCTAGCAGATGCTCTTGTGCTTATAATTTATGTCACGCAGGCAGGCATATGTGGCATTAGCAATTTTGTACAAGGACTCTTGTTGGTGTAGCATGGAGTACTTGCTCAGGCAGGAAAGTTAAACCTCGGTTTTATGAGAGGTGAGCAGCAGTAGTACCCAGTATGCTGCAGCCAATGGAAGCTAGATCCATAGTGTATCATTTTCTGTTAAATATGTTTTCTGCTTTCTTATTGACACTGAAAAATGACTTGTACTAATGATGTTTTTGTATACAATAAATAAATATGAATGTGTAAAAAAAAAAATGAATAAAAGGATGGTCTCTGGCTGAAAAGATATAATGAAGACATTTTCAGACATTTCATGACTTTGAAGATCTAATATCTTATTTTTCTAAGATCTGCAGAAAACCTGTTACTGTTAATGCAGCCATAATCAGAAACAGTATTTAAGACACGCATTATGGTGTAAGTGCATGAGATTTTAAATTCAGAAGTAAGGAGGATTTCACAATAAATCCCACACACGCACCCAACCCCTCTATTCAAACTGTTCCACCCTCAGAAGTGCGCAGCATGTTTTGTCTATACCTCAGATCTGTTTTGTCTGTGGTTCTGCACCAAAACAAAGAAGATGTCACTGTTTAACCTCTATAGTATCAGCAGTCTGCTGTAGACCATAAATAGGTGCTGTTGAACCTTTGCTTGCTGCTGTGCTGAAGTACATTATTCTTCTCGCTCTCGTGTTTGATGGAATTTTAGCAATGCAGCGCATTATTTAGCCACACCCTGTTAGACTCCCTGCTCTAATGTTTAATGTACTATAAAAGTGTTGGTCAAGGTCTGCACAATATCTTGCTTCCTAATCTTTATGATATTGACCTATGCCATAAAGAAGGTTGAAAGAATTAAATGAAACATCTGACAAGTCTCATCACTTTTTACAGCATGTTGTGAGTATATTGACCTATCACCCTTCCACAGAGAATGTCTCCAATGATCTCTTTTTAATCAATGTCACATGATTAATAGCATTACTAATAATTTGTCCATATTGTTCATCTCTAGACTGTTACCATTCTCAATACTTTACTAAGTAATATGCTCAGCAAGCAACATGGTGGTAGCATCAAAGTGTCACTCACAACCCAGGGCTTGCTGCAGAAATTGTAGATGGAGTGCAAGGAGTTGATGCTGGCCACGCCCCCATACTGTAGACCAATCACAAGACTTCTGAAGTCCTCTCCTAGGGTCATGCTGAAGGCATGTTGTCGTACCAGGACAAAGTCTGGCTTGAAGGACCTGTAAAAATAAATTATTATAATAACAGGATTTGAAAGAATTCTATTAATTTTATGGATGCCAATGACATACTAACAGCTGGAACTAAGAGTGTATTCCAGCACAAGAGAATCTGAATATTAGGAAGTCATCTGGTTACATTATATATTAGTGCTTTAAAGTTTGACAACTCCTTAGAATTGTCTATATTTCTGCATAAACATGACATTGATTATGGTCTTATAAGGCCTAAACATATATAGAACAATATATGTGTGGTATTTATTTACTGAAGAAAATGATCCAATATTACATATTTGAGTGCCTAAAGCATGTGAACCTCTAGAATTAGAAATTAATTCAAGGTAACATAAAATTCCATTATTTGGATGACAATTATGGGTGAGTGGGCATCCAGGAACAAGGCAAGGTGTGTAACAGGAAGGTGCGTAAAAGTGTGTGAGATCACGAAGGAACAGAGGGCAACTTCTAAGCAACTAAAGACCTCTCTCAAATTGTTTCATTTTAATATTCAAGTTCATGATCAACAATGGTGTGCATGGCAGGGTTGCCCATCTATAGTTTGCTCATGATAATGTGAACAAGCCAGGATGTTTCATGGGCAAATAATGTTTCTTATGGACAGGTTTAAATGAGAAGAGCACTTGAAGACAGCGAAAAAGTACATTCCAGCATATGATCCCACTCCTATCTGTGAAACATGATGGTGGAAGTATCATGATTTCAGCCTGTTTTGCTGCATTGGGCCAAGATAGTCCAGTTACAATAGCAGCTATTGCTACACAAGGGGTCACACCAGATAATAAAAGCAAAGATTCACATAATTGTGCCACACATACAGTGGCATATTCAGTAATTCTCCGCTTTTCGCGGGGGTTACATCCGAAGTGCACCCACATATACTGTGTTTTAGTTTTTTAAAAAAAGCTTACAAATGCCTATTTTTATAGCGTAAACCCTAAATACGCCCCCAGATGTGCTCCCAGAACACTTTAGTTTAATTTTACCCATAAAGAAAATGTAAAGGTAAATAAATAATAATTATCAGAAAAGTTTATTGCTTAAAAAAACATTAGCATTAACGGTTAGCATTAGCTGTGTGCAAAGACTCGCACACAAAAGAACAAGATAGCTCTCTGTGCTGATGCTCAGTTAAGTCAGGGACAGGGTAGGTAATATTGGTTTATTTATATTGGTGTGTGTGTGTGCGGGGGGGAGAGAGAAACACTTACGTGAAATCTGAAATACAGTGCGCAGCGCACACTGAACACCTTCTATAGTGCCAGGGGTAAGTGCAGTCCTAAATGGAACACTAACGCTTGGCACGTGACGGACTGCACGGAGGCAACTGGTTTGTATAAAACTAACATTTTATACGAAACAGCTGCCTCCGTTTGGGCTTGGATTTCACTGTTGGCCACCATTATTCAACTCGAAAACTTGTTGAAAGTCCCACCCCCTCCACTATGTGGTCAAAATGGCGCCCATTTAGTGCACTGAATTTTAGCTTAGTTTTTAGTGTGAGCGCACTTCGTACTAAAAGAAACATTGAAATTACTCTCTCCACTCTCTTTATGTTTAGACAGGACACAGCTTACTAATACTAAATAAACTAAGAACTTGAACATTTGGGGGGGGAGGTTAAAACACTAAAATAGGAGGACAAGACACAGAGCAGACATGCAGGCTTCTTCTTCTTTTTATGGTGGTTGACGTCTTTTCAGTGTATTACTGCCACCCCTGGGCTGGTGGCGGTAATACAGTTCAGTTCTCAAAAAAAAAAAAAAAAAAGGCGAGGATATTTGCAGTTTCCGCGTTATTGTGGGAATTTTCGCATAAAATGATGAGTCTGGTTCTTTAAAAAAATCTGCGTGTGATCTGCGTGCATAAAACTGTGGGGCTTACTGTCTATCCAAATTCTTTTTACACTTTTGTTTGTATTTAAAAATCAAGTCAAGTAGGTTAATTGTTATTTCAGCCATATACACAGTACACAGAGAAACTAAATAGCTGTCCTCCAGGACAATGGTGCATTCACAAGGAACAAAAAACGAAACACCACAATGCTACATAAGTGCAAACAGGACAGGAATACACAAGAGTGCGAAGAAAGCACGATAGAGAAAGAGTGCAAGAAAAGTACAAAAGCAAAGAACAAGAGCAAAGTATAGGACAAGATATACAGTGTAGTCGACAAAAGCAGCTACAGTACTGGTTTAAAAAAAATACATTAGGATGACAGATAGTGTATTCTAGCATGCCTATATGTGAATATTATGGTAGACAGCAATAAATAAATAATAAATTAATGCAAACAATAATCACAGCAAATTATAGCAAAAACCTTAAACATTGCCTTAAATAAAATGTTTTCCAAAGTGTTTAACATAAACCTTAATTAATTTACATACAAACTCCAAAAAACATGCATTCCAGTCATATTTAAAGCTGTGGCTGCACTCAAGCAGCTGCAATGTATCAAACTGACTTATTCAGATTGTATCTGTCAAAGCATTTACACATTCCATTTTGGTTGAGTGTCTATAGAGAACGACTCCATTATTCAGAAGGTGAAGGGGCCTGCGGGTGAAGGGGTAGATAGCTGATGTGTATTTCAGAGAGCTAATCATTCTGGCTGATCTATCTAATTATCACACACTAATCCTTCTTATTACAAACTGTTCTGGGCTCAAGGCCAGGCAAGCCCACTGGGATCTGAGAGTGTTGTATTACATCTGGGTTTGATTAAGATAAACTTGGCCAAAAAAAACAAAAGCACACTGCATGGAGGTATGCTCATGGCTATCATAAGCCTCGCAAACAAACAACTAAACCTATGATAGAAACCAATTCAGAATATTTGTGTTTGTATAGATTTTAATTAATATAAGCTCAGTTATGAATGAATGAATTGGGATTAGATCAATCAACTGACTTGGTAAGTACAACTTTGTTTAGGGATGCATCTTTCAATGCATGACACATTTCTTACTATCCATTTATTTATTGTCCATCCTGTTCAAACTTTATGGGTTATGGATGTTATCCATAAACTTATTCAAAGAAAAATGTGACCCTGTTTGTGATTGAATTGTGTCAAGATCTA
>JBBIGB010000129.1:23953567-23966269 GCA_037577075.1 Alestopetersius hilgendorfi
ACACACACACACACACACACACACACACACACACACACACACACACACACACACACACACACACATACACACACAATCCCTCTGTGGGAGCCTACGCTGACATTTTTGGTGACTAGATATAAGCAGAGAGTGGGCCCTTCTTTTGGGAGAAACTGTAGAGCCTCAAATCAGCAGCCATTGGCTGGCATGCTAAGAAAGAGAACCATCAGTCAAGCCTGTTGGCTCACTAGCCCAGAATGAGTCACATCAGTCAACCCTATTGGTCGAAGGATGAGCACTGCATCAGCATGGGGCAAGAGAGCAGGACCAGATTCAAGCTGCCATAGTTACAGTCAGGGTAACACATTCAGGCCGTTTTTGGACCCGTTCCTGCACTGGGAAAAGAAAACAGGAAGGAGTTTGTTGGGACAAATGCCCTCACACTGTTTTCTCTCCCCGTTAACCAGCACTTCTGTCTATATTGATGTCATCTAGCCGCAGACCTCTGACCAGCTGTACCAATAAGAGAGACAGCAGAACACACAGTGAAAGCATCAGCAATCACCTTCTTGTGCTTTTTAACAGGAAAGAAATGGAAAAAAGGATGGATGGATGTCTGGAGCTTTTGATCTACATGCACTCAAGTATGCATTACAGTAGCCTTCTTGCTGAAAAACTATGATGTAAGTTTATACAAATGATAGACATCAAACTCACACACAGCATGTACTACAGAGTAGTCCCCCGCTTTTCATGGGGGTTACGTTCCAAGACTACCCGTGTATAGTGAAAAACCATGTTGTTGTGTTTTGGTAAAAAAAATGCCTAAAATACCTATTTTTATAGTGTAAACTCTAAATACACCCCCAAATCTGCTCCCAGGACAGTATAATTTCATTTTAAACTCAGTTTAATGCATTAAACTTAAAGAAAATGTAAAGGTGAATAAATAATCAGAATCAGAAAACTTTATTGCTTAAAAACTGTTAGCATTAGCAGTTAGCATTAGCAGTTAACATTAGCAGCATACAAAGACTCGTACACGTTGAAATAACTCTCTCTACCTGCATGTTTAGACAGGGCACAGTTATTACTACTAAATAAACTTCTTTTTTGTTTTATGGCGGTTGACAATTTGTCAATTGTCAACAGCCATAAAAGGGTTTACTGTATATTAATGAAGGAAACTGATTCTCCATTTCAATTTAGACACAACCTCTTTTGCTTATTTGCCACCATTCTCTTCAAGGGTATCATCTTTTTTTCTCAGACCTCATTCAGTAGTATTTTATGTCAACGAGAGGCAAATGAAAAGATTAAGCTGTAATGTATTTCAAATAGCCTTGACAGTGTTAGATCATTCATTTGGCTTCGTGCAGATTTCACACAGCCTGTTCTGTAGAGTGTCTGGAGATTGGGAGTGGGTGACTCAACTGCAGAGGCAAGGCCAGGTCTCAGAGAGAGAGCGAGAGAGAGAGCATGCGAGAACAAGAGACAGACAGACAGAGAGACAGAGATGGAGAAAGTGAGTTGTCATTTGCTTGTTTTTTTTGCTAGATTAGTCCTGATGGTTCAAGCCCCGAGAAAATCTGGAGAGTTGGGAGACACAGGATAAAGACTTTACCAAATTACCAATACATGAGGGACAAACTGCTTCATGCAAAGAATCAACAAGTAAGACTGGACAAGGGGCACAAGGGAGGAAGTATGCTCTTCCTCCTTCTCCTCTTCTTCCCAGACAAATTTAGAGCAGTGGGGCATTTTTCTGTGCTTAGTAGCTGATGTATTGGGGTTTTTTTGCATTTCTATTTATTTGCCAAGCTTGATATATAAGAAAAACAAAATACTATGCGCCAGGGCTCTCAAGTCTCACGCAATGAGCGTGAGACACACACATCTGACTGTCTTCACACGCTCACACGCCACACCTCCGATTTCTCACGCAGAATGTAGGCTGCCCATTGAACACCACCATCAATGTTGGGTGCTTCTCTGTTATCCTGTTGCCTCGCAAGAACAAACCACCCCCCCACCCCCCCTATGAAACTAGAGATGCATTTACATTGAAAATCAGACACTGTTCTAGAAAAGCCCAAACATATGACTGAAAACTTATACAGGTAAATACTGGTGCTTGGTGGGATTGATTCCTAAGTAACGGTTGACATTATTAGCCAACCATATCTGTCAGGCATTACTTTGGGCATGGTAACAACACCCCTGTCCCAAAATACAGTAACAAAATCATGCACATGCATACACATACTCTGTTTCTCTCTGCGGGCGCAAAGCCCATCTGGAATCCTGGAAGGTATTTTTGGAGCTAAAGTTAACGGTGTCATTAGGTAGAAGCAGGCAAGGTGCCTTTCACAGTCATGTGATCAGGGATCAACAAACACCGCCGATGCCTTGGTAGGCATAATCTGCGGTTATGGTTAAACTCAGAACTGAAACGGGTAATGCTTTGTAGGCAAATAAACATTAATGAACTCATAACTCATAAGTGGCATGTGATGTCATTGAAAACAGGATTTCCACATCGTGTAGAGCTTTCTTTTAAATAAATCACTCCGCTCTCCACTCTGACCCAGTTTTCCACTCTGTTCTTCTCTCTTAATACTCCATTATGGCCCTTAAAAAATAAACACTTCCATGCAGTTTTGCTTGCCATATTTGCACAAACAGATTCTGATAAATAGGCACAAATAGACTTATATGAACAGTAGCATTTTCTGTGATTTGAAACAAGTGGCTGTTTTTGGCTGACAAAAAACGTTTAATATGTGGCTTGGAAATGTTTATGTTAACACAAATCAGATGTTTGCTGTGCTTCATGTAGTCTTTAAGTAATTGGAGGTAAAATAATATTTGTTGTTATGGCTCCGTATTTCAACACATGGGGTTTGACTGGGAGGATCAAGTACTACATGCCAGTTTTACTCTAAATTGTAATACTGGCATGGAGTACTTTTACCAGTATTACACTAGGAGGGTGAATGCTAGTACTCATCTTTTCAAACCTTTTAAAAATGCAGCGTCATCGGACAGCTCAGCATTCTCTTATGGGGTTTAAATACAGTTTTTAATGTCAGCTAACATTTGCCCATTCTGGCAGACAGTGAGTGATCGGGAAATAGTAGCATAGCCCACCCAACCAAAAAGAGTGAGACCAATTGTGGTCTCTTGGCATCACCAGGGATGGAACTCATGATATTGACAGTGCTTAGACTTTTGCGTCCTCATTTTTCTTGTATTTACAGTTTCTGTACCAAAAACAGTCAATTTACAATTACAATTAAACAAGCTGCCTTTAGGGCTGATGGAAGTGACATCTGTTCTGACTGGCTGCCCTGTACTGTGGCATGCTGAAACACCTCTTCTAAAATGAATGGACAGAGCTACGCTGCAATAGGCAATATATTCAATATAATGTCTTCATGAGGTGCCAATGCTTCAACGAGACTTGGCCTAGATTCTACAAATCACTAAAACTGTCTCATAGGTGATCAACCGGATTGAGATCTGATGAAGACCAAAATATGATTCGAACCACTGCGTTTTTTCAGTGATGTCTTATACCCTTCTGGGACATTATGTGACTCATGCAACATTTAGTTGCACCTATCACTCACAAAAGTGTTTAACAGTGCACACGCACACTGCTTGTATAATCTCTATGTAAAAGCACTGGCAATAGAACAGGATGCTTTAAGATGCCTGCACAAGAGCCTCTGTTCAGTGAGCATTAAGCTCCCAGCACTGGGCTGTGGAGCAGTGGAATGGTGTTTTCTGAAGTTATGGAGCTCTATTCAGTACCTTTGGAATGAGCTGGTATTGAATAGAGCTCCATAACTAACCATCCAACAGTACATGACCTCATTAATGTTCTTATTGTTGAATGCAAATAAAATCCTCACACTAAAGTTCCAGCATTATGTAAAGCCTTTTCAGTAGAGACTGTTAATGGAATGAGGAAGGACAGATGTTGGATGAGCAGAAGTCTAAAACCTCTGGACACTTTGTGCATCTCAATTAAGGAATGTTTCGTTTTATATGTGGCAAAATCAGGTATTCCACTTTTGGGCCTGAAAAGCATCAGGGTTGATTTAGAAGTGTGATTCATCTTGCAGCAAGGTTAAGTGCCATCCACTAAGTTTTTTGGTAGGATCTTAAGAGCTGAATACACTTGAAAGTTCGTCCAGCTTCTAGCACTGGCCATCGTGTTATCAGTAGAGATATCTAAGCCAGTTCCACTAGCAGCTACTATCCAGCATGTCCATCCCACCCTGACTTACATTTACATTTACGGCATTTAGCTGACGCTCTTATCCAGAGCGACGTACATCAGTACATCAGACTTACATAAGAGTTGGTCTGGATGAGCAGTTACCTACACCTCTGCCATTTACTCACTCACCACATAGTTAAGGTTAGCAGTTATTTCTCAGTGACCACTAATTTGGTCTTCTGGTTTGGTCTAACTGGTTGTTAGTTAATTACTAAGCTCAATGCATACTTTCTCCTGACACCCTGATGTTGTGGCTCGCTGATTCATCTCTGATCATTCAGGTGTTTCTGCCAGTTATACTGGCTTTGATCTTTCACTGTTTATCAAAGACATTAAAAACATCAGATGTAAATCTAAAATCAATTTTCTTCCTTTTCTTAGCCGTCTTGTGTGTAAGCCAAAGATACAAGGACAAAGTGTGTATGTTTCCACAAAGATTACGAAGAAAATACAAATGTAGACCTGAACTAATAACTTTGCCGGATGGACCCGAATCAGCTACAGGCTTTGCCAACTCTCTGAAATCATGCAGAGCGTCTACCCAGATGGCTAACACCTCAGGGAGACAATATGAGCACAGGACTGAAGGGTATGGATAACTTCAGCTCAGCTAAGCTGCATTCTGCCGTGCCTACAGAGAAAAGCACTGTATTTCAGTGAGGTCACTGGCCTGCCTACCAGATGTTTCCCTGTACAACCTGCCCAGTCAGTGAGGAAGAATGTAAGATCAGACTACTGAACGGCCACAGACACGGCTTTCAAAATGTCTTAATTGGGCAATTTGCTCAGTTCTAGTGATTACTGTAGTTTCTTTCCTCTCGCACAATGCTCCATGTGTTGTTTCCTTAACCTTTTTATTTCAGACAAAGCTACGTATTCACTTTTTGTTAGATATGGGAATATTTTCAAATTATGTGTATTTATTTTTTTTCTTCTTTGTGAATAAAAAAACAATATTTTTAAAATCAGCTTTTGGTCAGTAAATCAATGAAAACCAGTGCAAAATGATTTTGTTACTATAGCCACTAAATAACTTTCTCTTACTGACTGATATCCATAGCCGAATGGAGTACATGCAAGAATCAGCCGAAACAAGCAGACGCTAAAGTGACGATCCACTGCATACTCACACCTCTAATGCAACCCTGACACACAAATAATGAAAGAAAGCAAGTACGAAAACAACAAGCTCTTCCTAAAAACAGGTACAGTAACACAGAAAGTACTGTGCTTTAATTAGGGCTTGGGCTTTGTCTGACTTCAATAACTTATAAGAATTCTTAATTCACACTTTTTCAGGCATAGAATAAAGTCATGCAGCGGAACTACATGACAAGAGCACGAACTGGAATGCTACCTTGATCTGTTATTTTTATATCATTTTATATATTCACTATAATAATGTTAGTTGTCTTTGTAGCTATAGAGCTATAATACACTAGTAGCAGCTAAAGAACAAGCATATTTTTTTCATTTTGTATGTTCAAGGGAAAATAATAAATTGATTGTGTAAACTGTAGAATTTTTTAGACAACTATTGTTTAGTAAGAGAGCTAATTAAACCAGTCGTTATGGATTCATTTATGACAGCAGTAGATGCAGAATATTAAGCAGTCTTTTTAATTTTGTTATTTGATCAGATTATTGTTATTATTATTATTAATATTATTATTATTATTATTGTTATTATTATTATTAATATTATTATTGTTGTTGTTATTATTATTATTAATATTATTATTATCGTTGTTGTTGGCCTGCTTATTGATTAACTGGCTATTAAAACCTAATCCTGCATTCACCAGACACAGCAAGTGAAATAAACTATTTTGTTTTTGTAACACTTGGCTACTTTCTTTAAAATATGCAATGCAAGTTTGCAATTGCAATGACATGGGTAAGGAATGGGGGGCATAAATGTCGTATCACTTCATAAAGGGAGACTCTGTGTCATCCCAGAGATGGAACAGCTTTCAGTCAAAAAACTGAGCCCTGAAAAGGGTGTAGAGAGTTTGGATGGTGTTACTTAGCAGCAACGATAATGTACAAGCTTTGACAAAGAACAGTACCTTAGCCATTTATCAGCAGATTAAACATTCTAAGAACCAGTGAAGTGGAGGAGACCCAGACAACAGCAGGTCAAACCAGGCCAGGTTGTGCTAAACAGAAACCTGGCAATATGTTCAACCAGACAGACCAGGCCAGGCATGCAGCAGTGAGCGTCATACGTGCCACATTGGGCCTGACCTTTGTTCTTTGGCTTCAGGCATTGGCAACTTGGACAAAGGCAACTTCAAAATGATTGTAGGACAGAAAAATGCTGTTCGGGACTGAAAAAGTTATACAGCCTGACAGCATCTACCTGCAACTTTCCTGCAGTTTAACTGGTCGCCGAGCCAAATCACTAATATAAGAAAAATTTACCAGTACGAACTCAGCAACACTACTGAGAACTCTTTATTATTCTAAAGTAACTTGCAGTTTAAATAGTGAAAAGCTTGTACTATATGCACTAGCACCTAAACATTTACAGGCTCTTGCAATAGTAATAAATATCTTTAAAAAATGCGGCCGTTGTCCGGGGGTAAGTGAGGGGTGGTTGTTGTGCATGTGCAAAGTCTCGGTCGTTGTCGGGAAACAAAAAGTGGGGAGGTGTGAAACAAATGTTTTTGAAAAGTGGGGGCATTGAAAAATGCTATAATGGTTCCGATGCCCAAGGTGCATACCCAAGTTAGCTTTAAGTTATACTACATGCTAATATATAGACTATAAGGTAAACACCACGCCTGAAATGTTTTTGGGTTTATTCTCTTTTTAGTCACAACAACAGCTGTAAGGCCTATAACTTACCAATACAGCAGTCATTAGCTAATGTAGTTCATTCTGTTCATCAGAATGAAGTCGTTTTAACTATGAAAGGCTTTGAAGCTGAATGGAGGCCTGACGCTGCTGCTAGCAACAGGAGAACAGCACTGCCAATGTCTGCAGCATAACTGACAAGCAAAGCCATACACTTTATGCTGGAAATAAAAAGGCATTATTTCTCTTTTGAAAGAGAAATTTGAGTGACTGACTTATATCTCTATCTCTACCGTACGATTTTTTAGGAACACTAAAATATGCAAAATGATAAATAATACATGGTTCAGCCATAATATTAAAAATAAAGTGCCCTCTTAGGGCGCATCTGGGTGCTGGTGTCTGCATGGCACATCCTGGGTGCAGGTGTGGGACCCAGCCTGGGGGCCAGCATGGCCATCCCTTGAGAGCCGGTGTGCTTCTCAGCACTCGCATGGATGCTAGTCCAGGAGATAGCCTTGGAGCCGGTGTGGGAAGCCATCTTCCATGCTTTACAGGCACACGGAAGCCCGGTGAGTGTAGATGGTGCTTGCCGGACCAGCATGAGAGTTGCCTGGAGATGGGGGTGTCTCCTTTGCCCTCGAGTCTTGGAACTCCTGCCTTGCCAGAGAGCGAGCCCACATGGGAGCTCCCCCTTGGCTGCGCGACGAGGGAGCTGGCGAACACCTCCGAAGCCAGTCGCATTCATCCTCGTCCTCTGAGCTGATCCAACACAGCAGTTCAGGAATGGAGTACCAACTCACCCTTGTCGGTTCCTACCCCTGCCTGGTCCTGCCTTCTGTGCTCACAGACCTCAGCACGCTATTCCATGTGCCCATGGGCAAATCCGCTGCACATTTTTTGTAGGTCGGTTTATCTGTCACGTAAGCATGGCTCCAGGAAGAGATGAAGGCGCAAATTTCCATTTCTTAAGCTTATTACAAAACACAAAAAAGGCACAAGGGCCTAAACACAACACAAACCAAAACCCATAATACTAGCTGAGAAACATAAACTCTAGATAGGGTTGACTAGTAAAGGACAGGTAAATGACAGGTGTAAACTCTAGACATAAATGACGGGTAACTGAACGTGGACTGACACGGGAGTCCAAACTAAATACACATACACGGCAACCAATTAGAATAGACAATCACTTTAACTTAAACACCGGTCGACTGAGAGCACTCACCTGACTGGTGTAGACATACATTTTCAAAATAAAAGGTCACAAAGAGTGATGAAGAGTGATGAAGTAGAGGGAAGAGTCACCTTAAAATGCCATAACACAGTCATTAGAAGGGATGTTTGGATACTTTTGGACATACAATGCCCATCTCTCTGATTTTGATGTCATTTAGCTGACTTGTTTTGCTTTCATGCTTTGATATTAGAGAAGGCATGGATGACAGTTTCAAATTGTTTATTAAATGGAAGTGAACTTCTGGTCTGTTCAAAAACCATCAAATGAAAAAAGGTATCTCCTTCCTTTTTACTCCCTCTTGTCCTCACAGTAACCTCAGGCATCTCGAAAAGGCCTCTTGGTACTCTGGGTGGTCTCAAGCTGCAGCTCCCAGAGCAGCCAGATGCCTCCTTATATGGCAGGGCTGAGGGGTGGTATAACGCACAAGACAAGCATGTGGGCACAAGCATTAGTTAATGGGCAGGAGACAGAACAGGAGAGAAAAAATACTGGGTTTTTTCTAACACTGCAGATCAATCTGAGAGGAGAATTTAAAATGTTCACATGAAAAATGTTTACACATCAATCAGTAAAACAGACAACAAGAAAATGGATTTCTAGGTCACAATAAATAACCCAGGCAATAAGAAAACAAATGCGTAGATCACAAGTAGTTCGCACAGCTAGCACCATGCAAACATATCTCTAGACTGCAAACAATCAGTAACCCTGATAACTACCTAGATATCTAGATAGGAATCAATCAGTAACAGTGGTAACATGAAATAGATGCCTATATCTAGATCACTGTAAGCTATCCATACCTCTAGCAACAACCAAATAAATCAGTAGACTTGGCAACAAGACCATGTAGACCACAAACAGTCAGTTAACTTGTTTACAGGCAAACAGATCTCTGGACTACACACAATCAGTAACCATTGCAACTAACAAACTTGTCTCTAGATTGGAATCAATCAGTAAAGCTGGCACCAACTCAAAATGTGTGGAAGTTGAACAACAAGCAAAAGAAGTTCTAGACCTTAATGAAAAGACAGACATCTGGAATAATTTGGATGATGCCATAGGGGTTTAATCTAATTGCTGTGTTGTGTATGTGAGGGAACTTACATGTGAGACTTGAGCTACAGACCTTCACTAAGGATTTAAAGCATCTAATTAACCACATGTTTCTACTGAGCCTGACTGGGGTGCCATAGTTTGGAAACAACTTCTTTTGTTCACTCCTCATCAAGCTGAATACTACCTCCCATCATTTCCCCTCAAAGAGAGACATAGTACCACAACAACAGCCACAAAG
This sequence comes from Alestopetersius hilgendorfi, assembly GCA_037577075.1. Lineage (NCBI taxonomy): Eukaryota > Metazoa > Chordata > Actinopteri > Characiformes > Alestidae > Alestopetersius > Alestopetersius hilgendorfi. Next base: position 23,963,177 of record JBBIGB010000129.1, read on the forward strand.
CAAATGGGATGCCTTAAAACTTTCCCTTCTGGCTGCCTGCTCAGATCTTCCTCTCCCATAAAAATCCCAGCAGCTCCTTTCAAAGGTAAACCAAGTCTGCTCAATGGCTTACAGATGTATAGCAAACGTGGAGAGATGTTATCAGCCCACTGTGTCTAGACTGCCTAATGCTACATATTATGGGCATTGACTGAACTGGCTTAGGTTGAAAGTCATATATATAGGTTTATCCATGCATGTCTTCAGAAGTGAGACTGAACTGATATTAATTATTTGTTATTTATAACAAAGGTATGCAAATTTGTTGGAGAATCGAATGCTAATTGTTTTCGTTATGTGTTTGTAAACCATATACTGCATTTGTGTTTGTAAATAGCAAAAAGAGATATTTTACTATGATTTGATGAAAGGTTATTGGCGCGTGTGTCTATACACACATATGCATATAAGTGCAGTTAATCCTTTTAGCTCCTCCATGACTGTAACCTCTTGCTCTTGATTCCTGTTCTGAATGCGTATTTGTGAATTTGAGGATGTACTCAAGTAAACCAGCAAGCGCTGCACATAGACAAGCATCCACAAAACGCCTTGTAGTTAGACTGCTGGTTTGAACCAGTTCCACTGGCTTCAGATCAATGGAAATGAAGAAACCCTGATGACTGATCAGCTTTGTGATCACAGATGGCTAAAACATTCCTGTGGCTAAACATGTTGAACCCACCTGTTCCACACGGATCTCATACTCTCCGTTCAGCTTCCTCCCTCGAAAATACTTCGCCCTGGTGAAGTGAAAGAAGAACACATGTTTAATATGCAATATTAACAAAATTATTCATCACAAAAACATTTTTTGTTCCTAAAATCTGTATTGGTGAGAGAGACTGCTCAGACATTAATTCTTATCAGGGAGATATACACCTTCACTGCCTTCTTTATGCTCTTCCCCCAAATTCATTTTTACAATTCAAACAGGAAAATGGAATTAAAATTCAACAACAGCCACAGGAAACTGAACTAGATTTCAACTGGAATGTCAGGAAGTGGAATTCAATTCAGTGAAATTCTGCCAAATACCAATTGTTATTGATTTTGTGATAAACAAGCAACATCCTGGCTTTCATTTATTCTTAGAGGTCATGAACGCCACCTTGCATGGACGTGTATGCTGTTTAAAAACATACATTACTCTTTCTTCAATATTTCATTTTATATCATTTTATAATAATTGACAATAATGAATGTACTGTAGACAACTTAACACATCAAGTCAAATTCTTAGGATGTGGAAATCTTTTGAATTCAAGTCAGTTCCAGGAAGTTAAATGGAATTTACCATGTATTCTCAGTTCAATCCATGAATGGCCTCAGCGCTTCTGGCTAGGACCACTCCTACCACCCAGTCATGATGTTACTTATGCTGCAGCAGCACCACATCTCCAACACATCATTACTAGGCACCTCAACACATCTGGAGGAGAACGCTAACCAGCAGTTCTGTTACGTCAGGACTTCTGCGCTAGTTAGCACATCTGTGGTGGTTAGCAGCACACTAAGTGATGAGGGAGAGGGAGGGCCAGCCCAAGAGACCAAGCCTAACTGTGCTTTCAGGAACTCCCGACCATGCATTGCTGTGGCATCACTGGAAATCAAGTTCAAACTCTATTGATGACAGGGCCAACGCTCAGAGTTGCATAAATGTTAGCACAAAAATAACCATTTCCACGGGGTGTTAGTCTACTGCCCTGTGATTGTAGTCTCTTGCTTATTACAGTGGAAGCCACTGAGAGCAACTGGGGTTGAAAACATTTCTATTCCCTCAGTTAGTCTGCAAGTTGCTGATTTATCCATAGGTCTCATAGGTGTACTCTTGCTGATGGTATTGCTTTAAAATACATATAAAAGTGAGCTGCCATCACTTTATTTATTCAGCATGCAGCACGCAAGCAGTTGGGCTTGCGTCAAACTATGAAAACGTGTTGAAATTACATAATTACAGTGCGTTATTAACTTTGGCAGCCTTTGAGACTAGTACACACTCTAAAGGCACACTTATAAAATAAAGTGTAACAAACATTGCAGAATAATGTCATACGTTCATCTTTACAGTTATTTAAACCAACTTCAACAGAACAGAAGGGTTTTACGGTTGTCCCTCTGTTTAAGGGCATTTGACTGTCTCTCCATGAAAGCAACGTATGCATCTTTGTCTACTTTGTGCTGTCACAAGCAACATCTTCCAGCTGTTGAGCCACAGCAGCCTGTTCAACACATGCCTGGCCTACTGAAAGTATACACCACATACTGTAGCAGTAAAGAGCCTCGAGCGTCCTTCTCAAACTTGCTTCTCTCACAAACTAGGGATGATGGGCTGATGGCTATAGACACGTCAGGATGAGTCTGTAAGTGAATGACCTGGCCCTGTGCTACAAAACAGAAACCTCTGCAGAATCAGAATCAGAAAACTTTATTGATCATGGATGAAAGTGCTTATGTGATGACTGCCACAACACACAAAAACACAGAGAGACACTAGAATAATGTAAAATAAAATAAAATAATTCTGAATAAAATCTAAATAAAAATCTGTAGAGAGAAAGAGAGAAAACCACCACAATATGAATAGAAGTGAGACTGTGTTAAACATTCTCCTCAGCAGAAACAGTAAAGTCTCAACATTAGAATCTCTGCCCAAAATGTTTTATCAATGTGCCAAAGTGAGTCATGTGTTTGGATTAAAGATGATATCTACAGCGACCAAAAAGAAACTATGATTTCATGTTTTTAGCGCGTGAGAGCAGGAGTTATGATAAGAGAGAATTTACACAGTGAGGCCAATGAATAAAACAGACCTATCTGCTCTTTTCTGAGACAAGAGGCTGCCTAATGCAGAGATGCAGAGTCAAGTGTAACTGGGATAGGTCTGGTTATTTACACATGGTTGTAATCTGTCAGAAATCATTTAAACCAAACAAACTAGTGCTCCAGGTTCTGTAGAAATGTAGAAATGTAACAGAGAGTAAAGAGAGAGAGAGAGAGAGAGAGAGAGAGAGAGAGAGAGAGAGAGAGAGAGAGAGAGAGAGAGAGAGAGAGAGA
>JBBIGB010000129.1:23973045-23983130 GCA_037577075.1 Alestopetersius hilgendorfi
AGAAAGAGAGAGAGAGAGAGAGAGAGAGAGAGAGAGAGAGAGAGAGAGAGAGAGAGAGAGAGAGAGAGAGAGAAGGGACATACAGAGAAACAGAGATAGAAAGGTCAAGAGAGATAGAGAGAGGGAGAGAGAAAGAAAGAGAGAAAGAGAGGTCAGAGAAGAAAAAACGATAGAGAGGGGGAGTCAGAATGAAAGTGAAGTTTTGGGAAGCTGAAAGCAAGAAAAGGGGAGGATGGAAAAAGGAAAAAAGTGACAGGCTGAGAGAAGGAATGAGAGAGAGATGGAGATGGTCTGGTGAAAGCTGATGTGTGTGGTATCATTGTAGGCCACAAAGCGTGGGGGAGCTGAGAATGGGGTCGTGTCTGTGAGGGGGCGCCCGGGTCTCCAAGCTACACAATGCCTCTCTTCTGGAATGCCCACAGAGGAAGCGAGAGTGAGACAGAGAAGGAAGAGCGGGAAGACTGGCCCGGGCAGCCGCACTAGAGGCACAAACCTCACTCTAGGCCTCATCTTATCCATCTGCAAAATTTATACATTGGTGCCTTAATAAGAACCTTACAAAACACATCCAGGTAACAGAGCCTTCGGAATGTACGTTTTTAAAAGTAAAAGGTGCCAGTAATAGTTCTTTGGAGAAATACTATGCATGAAACACTTCTATTACTATTACTATTTCTGTAAAAATGATATTTGAGTTTAAAGTTTAAAGAACTTTGCATATAGTATAAAGGTTCTGTACCAATTAATCAGGTCAGAGTATATTGGGTATATTGTGCTCGTCCCACAGCACTGAAAAAGACTTATGATCTCTGCTTAAATAACACTTGTACAGGTGTTAAATAATGAATATTTAGTTACAGTGGAAGTATCTTTACTTTTTACCTTCTTTGTGGTCTACTAATATGAAATACAAAACTTAAATCTACGGATTTAAACTGCTTTGGAGACACAAATGTGCTTCTCTTGGTCATGAATACGCTAGAAAACAGGGTGAGTCATACATAGAACTCCTACATTCGTTTTTGGTGTGACCACCACTTGGCTGTAGCAGCGTGATACATCTTCATCACATAGATCTGATCAGGCCTGTGGAACATTGTTGCACACTTCTACAACACATGTAGGAAGTTAGAACAAGCCAATAAATGGGCCAATCCACAGCATCTTCAAGCTGCAGCAAGTGAACACAATCATTATATTTTACACCTGCAGCGACTAACACAGATCACATGCCACACATCCCTTTTATTACAGTAAGTAAAGGAATTAGTAACCAAATGTTAATGATTTGAAAGCAGAACTCAATGTAAATCACTGAGTGAATGTAATCAGTTATTTAAGCCAAACCATTCAGATAACACGTGCCATGCAAAAGGCCAATTTTTGATGGTTTTCATGAAAAAAACTTTGGAAGTTCTAAGACATTGACCAACTACTGTCAGCATCTAACACTTAAAGGAAGAATAGGGGCATCAATAAAGCCTTATTGTTGCTAAATGTCGCACTAGTGTCTGTGGCTAAATCCCTCAGTGCTGAGCTCAGACGTTCACTGATTCTTGACTTTCCTGAACGAAATGCAGACACTCACATGTACAGAAGTCTCTATTGTCCTTCTGAGGTCATCTTAGAACAGCGTTCATGCTCATTGTGCTCAAGGACAGAAAAGCTGTTTTGCACCAAAGAGCAAAGAGGGATGAAAAATGTAACACTATTTCACTTTTTCTTGAAATGCAATGAAGTTCTCTGCCAAGAAGTTCACATATGAACAGTAGAAATAAAAACAACAGAGCCCCAAGCATACAGTTTCCAGTCACTCATATTATGGAACACTCCAGCTATAACCCACACATTTCACACTGTCTGACTACACCGTGGGAGACGGAAGAAAAATAAAAAGAGTAAAGAATCAAAAATAGATTGACCCAGTGCAGTTTTGTAACGCAAAAGTGATGTTCAGAATAGTTACCAGGGAGGATGTTTTCTGATTTTAAAAGCAGAAACTAAAGCTGTATGAAAGTTTGGAAAGCTACAGTCAAATGACACATTCTCCTTAAGTGAAAATGAATAAACACTTGACATGACTATTTTTAACATATTGTACTTTGTAGTAAGTGTAACATATTATAACAAATTAAACTTTTCAAACTTTCATACAGGTCACAAAACATGAAATTTCATCAGGGTGCACATTTTTCCTATGACCCACAATGTCAGTCAAAGTGTCTATAAAATGAGCTGAATTCATATTACAATCATGCATTAACTGTTCTACTCTTAACCATTTTGAAAATTTAAAACTATTTAGAGTGTGACAGTTTAAGACACGGTAACACAGTTTAAGACATATTACTTCAAGAATATAGCACTCAGGAGGTTGGACAGGATTATACAACATGGCAGTGAACTAAGCTATTGTTCATGTAATGTTTATCTTTAGATATGGCTATAGGCTGGCACAGAGCACAGACTGGTGTGACTGATTTTCCACAGTTACGGATTTAAAAATATGGCTCTTTTTATTAACTCTGATTATTATTGAGCTCATGTGTAATTAACTACAGCCATAAATATGGCATAAATATATTTATGTGCATAAAATATAATTCAGGCACAAGTTCACTGATGTGTGACAATATTCTTAGAGGAGCGTTAAACTATGTGGTGTCCATCTTTAAAGATTTTCCTGCTGCATTACCAAACTACACTGTCATTTCGGAAATTCTGAAATTAAATCCTCAGAGAGAATGGCAGAATATTGTGCAACCTATAGTTGCAATCAGGGATGTTCAGCCCCCAAAGATTATAAGTATACACCAATTAAATTTTTTAAAGATCTGGATTTAGCTTTGGATGACTTCCTCATCACTTGAGTTATACATATAATCAACACAGAAAATGCATGATGTAGTGTTTGTGAGAAACAGGATCTTTTATTAAACATTGACAATTATTCAACCCCTGTATAATACTGATTCTGCAAAAACCTTCTGCTAGTCTGCTAGTGTTTATGGCCTAAAGTGGAGCTATAACACCACTACTACATTTGGGAATTCTATAATGATACATAATTGGCTTCAACTGTAATGCAAACATAAACCCCACCTATGAAGGTGTTGAAGGTGAGGTGCAATCATGGATAATACGAAGGACCTTTCACAAAGGCAGAGGAGGGAAATGATTTAATTGCACCTGAGGGACACTAAGTACAAGTAGACCTCCCAAAAATGTAACTTTTCAAGAGGCACCACTGGGAGCATATAAGGAAGTTTAACACTTATGGGACATCTGCAAACCTGCCTGGCTGATGCAGAAAGCCAAACATTTCATCAAGAGCCCTTACCAACATATTCAGGATAAATAATAAAAAACATGCGAAGCTGCAAAACACCTACAGGATGACCTTATGAAGGCTGGAACAAGTGCTTCAGTGGCAACACTTTACAGTACTCCAAGATGCAGGCCACCCTTGACCATAAAAACATCAATTGTAAGCTAGAATATGTCATGGGAACATTGGGTGAGCCTTTTAGAAACAGTTTTTGGAAACAGTTCTATGGACTTATGTAACTAAACCAAAACTGAAAAATGAAAAATGATGACCAAAAGAATACCAGCCCCACAGTCAAGAATTGACATTGATGATGTGGGGATCATGGATTCTTAGAAATACCAGGCTCTTTTAAAAAGGAACATGATCCCTCCTGTTCAGAAACTGAATCTTTGCAAACCTTACACTTTCCAGCAAGCCAATCTCAAGCACACCTCCAAGTCAACCAAAGCATTTCTTGAGAAATGGATCCTGGAATGTCCTGGAATGGCCCGCTGTTCCCAGATTTAAATCACATTGAAAATGTTCCTGTTAAGGTGGGATTTAATGAAGGCAGTTGTATTACAATACATTACAATGCATTAATGTGACAGACACTTTTAAGTGAATTAAAATTTGAGGTTCAGATATAAATTCTTAAATCTTTATCAACCTCAAAGAATTTCCCTATAATGTCTCTTGATTTAAGGGGATTGAAAGTTTGATTGTAACCGTAGATGCCTATATATTTGTTTATTTTTTAGCACATTTACAGAATTTAGCAAGGATATGTACAGTGCTCTGAAAAAGTATTCGCCCCGTCCCGATAACTTTTTTTTGCATGTTTGTCACACTTAAATTGATTATCAAACAAATTTAAATATTAGAAAAATATCATCTTAAGTAAACACAAAATGCAGTTTGTAAGTGATGATTTTATTAATTAAGGAAACGACTATCCAAATCATGATTCATGATTGTTTGGAAAGCTGGGTGCAATTCCACTAGCCACACCCAGGCCTGATTACTGCCAGACCTGATGAATGAAGAGATCACTTAAAAAGTAGACTAAAAGATCCCAGGAAAGGAACTCATCATGCCATGATTAAAAGAAATTTAGGAACAGATGAGAATTAATTGACATCTATTGGTCTGGAAAAGATTACAAAGCCATTTCTAAAGCTCTGGACTGCAGCAAACCACACTGAAGGCCATATTCAGAAATGGAGAAAACATGGAACAGTGGTGAACCGTCCTAGTAGTGGCCAGCCTACAAAATTTACTCCAAGAGCTCAGTGACAACTCATTCAAGAGGTCACAAAATATACCAAAACAACATCTAAAGAACTCAGTTAAGGTCAGTGTTCATGACTCAAGCATAAGAAAGAGATGCGACAAAAATAGCATGCATGGCAAGGTGAAAGGTGAAAGGTGAAAACCAAGGCTCATCATAAAGAACATAAAGGCTTGCCTCAGTTCTGTCGAAAAACATCTGGATGATCCCCATGTATTTTGGGACAATATTCTGTGGACTGATGAAGCAAAACTTTTTGAGAGGCGTGTTTCCCATTAAATCTGGTGTAAAAGTAATACATCATTTCAGAAAAAGAACATCATACCAACAGTCAAACATGGTGGTGGTAGTGTGATGATCTGGGGCTGTTTTTTGCTTCAGGACTTGGATGACTTGATGGAACCATGAATTCTGCTCTCTACCAAAAAATGTTTGGCCATCAGTTCCTGACCTCAAGCAGAAGCGAACTTGGGTTCTGCAGCAGGACAATGATCCAAAACACACCAGCACGAATGGGTTAAAAAAACAAAAGGAAGGTTTGGCCTAGTCAAAGACCAATTAAGATGTTGTGGCATGATCTTAAAAAGGCGGTTCACACTCAGAAGCCCTCCAATATGGCTGAGTTATGATAATTCTTCAAAGAAGAGTGGGCCAGGATTCCTTCACAGCGATGTGAAAGACTTGCCAGTTATTGTAAACACTTAATTGCAGTTGGTGCTGCTAAGAGTGGCACAACCAGTTATTAGGTTTAGGGGCAATTACTTTTTCACATAGGGCCGTGTAGATTTGGATAGTAATAAAATCATCACTTAAAAACTGGATTTTGTGTTTACTTGGTTTATCTTTGTCTAATATTTAAATGTGTTTTATTATCTGAAACATTTAAATGTGACAAACAGAGGATACGCTGGATGGTGTAGGCAGGGCCACCATCTATGATCTTGGGCAGAGGTTGAGCTGGTTCCTGGCGTGTGAAATACAAGATAGACCTGAAGGGAGGTGACTGGGTTAATCCTGTAGGGTCCGATGAATCTTGGGGTGAGCTTCTTGGACTTGGTGAGGTGGTGAAGATTGCGGGTAGAGAGCCAAACCCAGTCGGTGTGGTACAATCGTCCCGGGGATGCCGTCAGCAATGCTGGGTGATGTATCGTTCATTGGCCCGCTGGATGGCAATACGAGCTTGCTGCCAGAGCCAGACAGCACTTGCGGACTAACTGTTGGGCCAACAGTACGTCAACCTCCGGTTCTTGATGTTCCAACCTCTTGATGGAGGTTGGAAACTGTTGCAAACCTCAAATAGACTGAGTCCGGTGGCTGATGAGGTGAGGAGATTGTTGGTCCGCCTCGTCTGACCATTAGTCTGAGGGTGATAACCGAAGGACAGATTTGTGGTGGCACTGATGATACGGCAGATACTTCCAGAACTTGGCTTTGAACTGGGGCCCTCTATCCGAAACAATGTACCTGGGGAACCCATGCAATCAGACTACATGCTCTAGCAATAATTCGGTGGAGGTTTTAGCAGTGGGGAGTCCGGAAAAAGCCACCAAGTGCACAGCCTTGTAGAAACGGTTGAAAATGTTGAGGATTTCCTTCCAAATCGTCTGGAGTGCGTTGGTTCATAGACTTGGCCCTGACGCATACCTCACACAAACTACTTGGTGTCAGCAGCAGCCAGAGGCCTTTGTGATAGCAATGTTCCTTCTCCACCACAACCAGGGAGATGCGCCCTATTTGCACGGATTCCCCGGCTCCTGATGAGTGGGCCTCTGACGGAGGTAAGGGTCTTGCCAGGTGGGAGGATGGCTCTGCAGAGTTGCTGATCTTGGGTCAGAGATTCACCGATCTCATGCACAGGTCAACTCTGAGACTTAGCCGGATAATATACTCCAAGCTCTCATCCAGCGGGTTCGTCCTTCAGGTGGGGAGCCAACCTCTCACCTCTCAACCTCTCAGGATGTTCTGAGGAGGGAGTTGCTTCAAGTCATCCAGACAGAGAGGGTGCAGAACTCTGCAAGTGCAGAACTCTCACCGAACAGTTGCCCTACCGCTTATGGTACAGACAGGGGTCGACTGTCAGGATGTTGGAACGGGGCCCTGAGCTGGTGGGTGAACTCCGAGTAAGAATATCCAGCGTCCGTGTCAGACCTCAGCACCATGGCAGCCTGACAGGTGAAGAGGGAGACGAGAAGTGTGATGCCTAAGGAATAGTGCTTGGGCTGAAACTCAAAAATCAGGGAGAGGTTAGTCAAAAACACATCGCACTTCCCGTCTACACCATTCTATTTTTCAGTTAGGGACATCTTGTAGGTAGAACAGGAAGTTGAAAGGGTTTGGACCGCCTCCTGGGACACCGGTTTTGCGGCAGCCAGATCGCGTTGCGCCTTCTGCAGGTTTACAAGCTGCTGATGCTGACCCTGCCCATTCACTGTGTCTACCAGGGTCGCCAAGTCCACTGGGTCCATCACAAGGCAAGAATGTACCTGAACCACTGTTAGCCCAGTGTAGCATGGTGGAAGAACCCAATCACAGACCACGCATTTTGATCTGAGAACGCTCCACTAAAGAGTTAAAACCTCCCACCGGGAAACACCATTCTCATACACACTCAGAAGGTATATAAATACAGAGATAGAAACCAGAGTACTCATGGATCCAGAGGAGGTGCACTGGCATTGAGTTGACAACTCAGTGTCTAAGTGCAGAGTGTTACCTACTTCCTGTATATACCATGACACATGTCTTGTGACTGGGTGCGTGTGACAATTAAATGTTTCACAAATTTTTGTGTATAAACAATAAAAATGTAGAAATTTCTGATGATTACAGCAGTACAGTTTGGACAATTAATTGGTTAAGTAATAGGCAACAGACAATTTAATCATGAGAACTCATTTCTCATGCATTTGTTTTAAAGCGGATTTTGACCAATCAAATTTGGTGGACATGCAGATCTACAGATCTACATAACTGAGAACTACATATCTGTGTAATTTGCCATGATGGAATGATAATACAGCTAAGGTTCTGTATAATGATGTAAGAAAGTATGATTCACCAAATAACAGAGTGTGTACATAGAGCCCATCAACAAGCGTGCTAATTAGCTCACAAATGTCAGTCAGACTGCCTTCCTATCTAGGTTCTGAAATTTCATATTTGGTATGCAGTCTTTAATACTACCAGAATTATTAGAGCTCAAAGCGTCCAACAGATACAAATTGCTTCAAAGTAGTTTTAAGGCCATGGTTCCAGATTAAGATAAGACTCTTGGCTGTTTCACATCAAGTATTCCTCAAAACAATGTAACTCATCTCAGCTCATTCGGTTCACTAACTAATTTTCCCTCGATCATAAATGAGTCAAATGACAGATAAGTGCTCACTTCTCTAAAAGGAGACAAACCTAAAAAGATTAACTTCTTCATAAGTCTTGAAATTGGGACAGGTTGATTCATAATTTAAACTACACAATGGATCTTCAGAAAGAAAGATTATGACCATGGATCTAAACACAAAATATGAAAAAGAATGCAAGACTGACAGCTAAAAATCATTTGGTGGCAACAGAACTTATGTAACAGTGAATATACAGTAAAGCAAAAAAAGTGAAATGTTGCTTTTGAATAGAAGTCCATTCCAAACACATGATATTGGCAGGACTGTGGTTTTGGCACAGTTATCACTGGCATCCATAACAAAACACCAAAAAAAATCCAAACAAAAGACAAGTCAAAGCCTAAATTGACACAAGAGTAAATATTGACTAAAGATGGTAGATCACTGGGTGACGTTATGGTTCATATCTGACTCCACCTGCTGAAGCGCGTTAAGTCTAACTAAAAGCTTGACTATTCCCCCACCCTGTGGCCAAATGGAGTCGCTACTGTTGAAATGCTGTATTGCTCTGTGTACAAATGATCACAGTCACATCTTAACACAAAATAAAAGCACAAGTCTATGCATCACTCCTAAAGTAAGTACAGTGCCAAGGTGTTTACTTGAAATGTATCTTGAGAACAAGTACATATCTGCCTATGTGTGGTCCACAGCAGTGAAAATTCAGACCCACTGCAATTAGACACATAAATTCTGCGCAATAATATTATTACTGAAATAATGCCATAGAGCAAAAATCAGAGATAAAGAATCAGGTCTCCTGTTAGGTATAGGATAAACCAGAATGACCTTCTAAAGTATTCCTTGAGCAATTTCAGTTAAGTGGTCAAAAATATGTGGCCAGATGAGAGTAAAGCAGGGAGAGCAGAACAGGCAACCTTTTGGAGCAAGACTCGCACCACACCAGTTGCTCCAGGGTGACTGTCCCTGTAAGCCATGGATAAGGGCATCTGCCAAATGCCACTTTACCTTTACCTACGGTACTAAGCAAGCCCCTGAGCTGCTTTGGTATTCCATGCAGAATTCCAACCAGCATCTTTTTTATTCCCTCTGAGAAGCATTTTTTAATTATAAGAAGCATTTTAATTGTATAAGTCTTGATGCAAACACAGTATTACAGCTATACAATTTTAGTTAGTCATTATCATGAATTGCTTGTTAAGGATGCCAGGAGCAGTGCAAAGCACAATGTGTTATAAATAATCAATAAATCATGAGGAATGTAAAGCTGAGATAGACCTGAATCAAACTGCTAAGCTCACTGTATAGGGAGGCCAAAATGACTCTGGAACCAAGAAAAATGTAAAGGGAAATGCATGAAAAAAACCCTAAATCATGATCGCAGCACGTATTGTGAGTAAACTGTATTTCGGGATGGCTGCACAAAAAGTCGTAAGATTGGGTTGTAGGTCCACAACAAATTTACACACAGTCTTATTGTGATTTTGTACTTATAACTGAAGCTGAACAAATGATGTATTCATATGCAGAAAAGTGTAATAGGGTACAAGTATTTAGACACTGCAAATGAATAACTTTCCCACTTTGTTGCAAAGTCACTTTGGCTTTTTGCAGGACTGTGGCTCCATGTTTATTCATTCTTCTTGGCAAACCACTTTCAGTTCCCAAGGTTACAAGGGTCCCTCTGCTGGAATTGCAATTTCACAATCCTTCCTAATTCTTTAATGAGATTCAGGTCAGGAAATCTTGGAGGTCTTGAGTTACTTTGGCTGTACACTTGGACTTGTCTTTTTCTGGCCAAAGCGATTAAAGTTTCCTCTGATATGCCACAGTTCATCATTCCATTCATGACCACCTGGCTATGCAACATACCCATTTCAAATGGTATGCCATGTTCAAATGAAAATGATAAGCAAAATCCTGCATTAAGATTTCAAATTTAGCTTTGTAAGAGCTATCCCTCAAAAGTAAAAAGAAATATTCAAATCTTTATCTGACACATGGTTATAGGTAGCCTAAGGCCTGTGCCTTAACATACACACAGGCAAACACACACACACACACACACACACACACACACACACACACACACACAAACACACACACACAAACACACACACACACA
>JBBIGB010000129.1:24046560-24059580 GCA_037577075.1 Alestopetersius hilgendorfi
CATTATTATATTTTTAAAATATCCCCATTTTATGCGCATCATTTATTTGTATAAATACGTATATGTATATTTATCTGTGTGAACATAGTTTCTGACATTAAACCGGTCTGTGACCAAATAAAGGTCGGGGACCGCTGCTCTAGGGCTATCAGACAAGCTTCATTCTGCTGTCGTCTTCGGATATTTTGGACATTTCTAATTATTTGTGAAACTGAAATAACAGTAAGCTGGCAAATAAAAAAACTTGCTGAATAATCTCCATTTTTTTCTTTGTTTAGCTGAGGGGGGTGTCACGTGGAAAACAAAAGGTAGATAATTTCCGACAAACACAAAAATATGAATGGAAACGGCTCAAGGGCAGATTTTTTTTTGCGATACACCAAAACTTATGCGACTTATTTTGGGGAGGGTGACGTCATCACGCACACCATTTTATCGAAAAAAGCCAGTTGGATGGAAACAGGCTGGAGACAGCAAATTTCGCACATTTTTTTAACGCATATTCTGTTTGTTGATAACAAAACGTCGCAAAACACTGGATGGAAACTTGGTTTGTGTGGCATGAGGGGGACTTATATGAAGCAGGTGGTTTAAATGCTATAGCTGATCATTGTTTATGCATTGGAGTGCAAAGCCAGTATACTGAGTATCCTCAGTATTCATTTCCTCATTTATTCAGTAGATGCTCTAATACATAATATATCAAGTTTTAGAAATACATTAGTTTGAGTAGATTCTTACAAAATGAGACTTCATTATTGTTGTATCCACAATAGAGAAAAGTGGTTATTATTTTATCCACAATAGTGAGCAGTGGTGGTAGAAGCAGGGGCTTTTTTTGTCTACATAGTACATGGGAGGAAGTAAAGCATTGGGTAACCGTTTGATAAGGAAGTGTAATGCTTGCCACAACTGTCACCTGGTAGAACTAGGAATTTCCCTCCCTGCATCAAGCTGACCAGAAACTGAGAACCGAAAGGTATCTTGCTTTGTTTATGTGTATGTATGCATGTATTAGCAATCTAACTTCCTTTGTCAGAGTCGTTTCCTTGAAATTATTGCTGGAAGAAGTTGCTGTGTGGGAGGAGGTTCCTCAAATGGCATTACTTTGCCATCGATAGGGTCCTCAAAATGAAAAATGGAGATCATATGCATTCACGTCTGATCATATGCTTTCATGTCCTCATAATTATTTTATTGTAATTTGTTGTTTTTGTTTTTGGGACAAAGGTTAAGGCGTAATGTCTAAGAAAAAGTGGCAGACATTGTTAGTATTACTGTAAAGAACCAGGGAAATTTGGCTTTTTTGGACATTTCAAAGATCCTGAAAGATCAGTTATTGAGTGTTGTTTTTTGCTGGTTCCACAGGAGATGTCCTATATGAACTCCTGCAGCACATTCTAAAGCAAAGAAAGCCCCACTCATCCTTCCCTTCCACATATTTCCCTGGAAACACATTCCACTCTCTGCCTGAAGCAGCACTTCAGCAACACAAACTTGAAGGTAAGTGTGCTTAGTGATCACATGTAGCCAAGCTTTCATGGAAGTACAGAAACAAATCTCTTACTGTTTAGTGACTAAATAAGGAATTTTACGCACTTCCTCAAGTTGACTTTGAACTTTCTATCACTGAGGGCTTTGTGGGCACACCTTTAATCAACAGGTGGACAGAAAGGAAGTGGCAGTTGGGATTGTTGACAGGAAACCTGTTCTACGAGGAAATGCGCTAATATTTAAATAGCATGTCACAAGGTCTTGCAGTCTATCATGTTTACTCAAAAGATAGTCACAAAAATGTTGTAAAACCCCTGAATATATTTAGTTTTATAGGTTATATTGTTTATAGTTTATTGAAGATTTGTCAGATATTTGCTCACACACTGCTGTCCTCTTAATGGCCCAATCCTGAATTAGCACAATATTACATTACAAGTAAATTAATTTTATTTGCTTCTTTATAGTAAAACACCCCTCTCCTTTACAAACACAAACAAGAAAATCGCAAGTGCTTATGGGGCCCTCTGCTGGACATAGGCATGTGAGCACATTGGTGATTTCCAGACCCGGCCCTGCCTTGCATTTTAGTGCTCGTATTCTGTGGGTACTACCCCTAGTTCTGTAATGCTAAACATCTGCATGTATCATTAAAAGAGAAATTTAAAACTGTCATACAGAGTCTAATTTAAGCCAAACAATAATATCTTAGTTACTGTTGCAGTAAATGCACAAAATATATATCGGTTTGCCTCTTTTTGTTTGGTTTGCCCTCCTATTTCTTTTTATTTCACTTATTTTGACAAACCAAATATAAATGCGTATTTTGTCCATTACATCTTACGTGCAAAAGACGAAATAAATAGAAAATCATGACACATTTTGTGTATCATTTATCCACTAGACACGGTACTAAGGACCCCACGCACCACTGATATCCTCTCTCTCCATCCACCCACTATTGAACTCCGGCATCGTTCACGCTCACCCCAGCACCCAGCACCCAGGTGTTCGCCTGCTGACCCGACACAAATCCACCCCCTAGCTTCAGGAGATGACCCCCAACATGTGTCCCACCGGCCTGACAGTAATAGTCACATTCCTGAAGACCTGTTTCCATTGTCTGTGTCACCCTCGGCTCCTAACGGCCATTGTCCTGCACCCCGGGAAGCTCCAAGTACAGGCAGCCCATGCCAGGAAGAGGTAGCACCCCCCCGAGTCATCCAGCTAATGCCCAGTGCCATCATGCATCCGCTGCTTCTCAGTCCCGGGCGAGGAGGGGTGACAGCAGACTTTAGATCTGGCCGAGCAGCACCCCAAGAAAATGGTCGCGACTGCAAAGGTAGCCATCACCACCATAATCACCACCATGCTCACCATCATTCTTCGCACCACCCGCTGAGCCTGGTGGGTCACCAGCAACCACATCAGCTCCACCAGCAGGAAGACACCCGCTATCGCAACCAGATCATCATGCCCATCTCGTCTCCAGAGGAGCAAGTCATGCCTATTGGACGCATTGCAGGTAAGACTGGCTATCAGAAGCTATTTCACACCACAAACATTCTTTAACTTTTTTACTGGAAAAAAATGTATTAATAGGGCTGCACAATATGGCCTAAAAATAATATTGCAATATTTTTAAGCTAAATCATGATACACAATGTACTGTAAATATCTTCATACCTTCATACACTGCTAAATTTTATATTCTAAATGCTTTATGTTAAACCAAAGTTTAATATAGTTAACTCTTTCATTTAAACAAGGAAATTGCAACTGTAGTTGTGACCAGCAGTCAGTAACAAGTTCTCTAGGGCCATGGTCTAGTTTCATGTAAAACAATATTTTCACGGACCGTTACAGATACAACTAAAAAAAAGTGCGTTTGCATTTTTGCTAGTTTGTGGGCAAAATTTTTTATTGTATCACATGACCTAGACAAGTTCTTTTTTTCCAAAATAAAAGATTTTGATCAATAAAATATTTTTTATTCTTTCTGTGTGGCCCAGTACCAAATGACTCAATGTCCCAGTGTTTGGGGACCTCTGCTCTAGAGGTTTTGTGCCAAAAACACAAGGCTGTCAACAGCTTCTGTCTGAGTGATGCCTGGTGACATGTAACTACATTCCCACTGGTACTGAATACCCTTTCTGATGGTAAACTGGTTGTGGTTGTAGATTAAAGTTTTCCATCGCTATGACGTATTTTTATTAGCCGAGTGCACCAAATGTTAATGATGAGATTGGTGCAAAACCAAAGGAAAATAAATGGATAAAAATAGTGTAAGAAAGGCACCTGTACTGTAAAGAGAGCACTGGTGCATGCCAAGGATTGTGGGTGCGTGTTTATTGCGAGAGAGACAGCGAGAGAGAGACAAAAAGAGAGACAGAGAGACACTGGGAAACTGTGCTTGGGCACTTGTAGTTATGTTTCAACTTACCCTGTTCACCTGACAGTGTGATATTAGCTCTATACTGTGTGTCATTGAGTCATTACCGGCAAGTACCTAGTTCATATGACAACTGTTCATTGATGTGCTGTATATTCAGGCACTTTGCTTTATTATTTGAGGATTGTGTTGAGATGAACAAAGCTTACTTGAGTCCTGAACCTATTGAATAATTACAGTTTATTGTTCTAGATTTACAGTAAACATTTAGCCCATCTAGCATCTGTTTAATATAAGCACAAAAGTAATTCCTTTATTTCTTCCAGAACCTTACATCATACATTATCCTTACATGTGCAAGTTTAAATGGGCATTAAACATCCTTTGAACATCCTGTGGGGCCGGAGTCGTGATTTACATCCCACAGCGAGTGTCCTCCCAACCCCCTTCTCCACAGTCAGAATAGTATTTGTGATTGGAAGGCAGTGGCATGTCATGCAGCGTCTGATTCGCTAATAGTAGCTAAAAAAGGTCAGAAAACAGTGGAGAAAATCCATTGCTTAAATAGATAAAGAAGCCAAAACTCAGAAGATTATGGACAGTGGCTCCAGTGTTTGCATCACTTGCGCATGTCAATTTGCCAGCATGGACGCGCTTCTATTATAGGAAGGCACAGAAGCATCGACAAAATGGTAAAGAATAAGTGGAGATGGACTTGGCTAAATGAAAGGGACGATAATGGCAAGCCATTTAGTTCATGGTGCAAGATGTAGTATATGGCAGGTGTGTGCTTTTGTGTGGAATCTCAACTAGGGTCAGCAACCATTTTGACCCGGTTTCTAAAAAAGAGAAAACACAGAGAGTGACAAAAAAACTAGGCTAGTGTGTATAGAAAAAAAACATTTAGAACTCTGTAAAAAAGTACAAAAAAATAAACACATTGTAATGTTAAAGTATTACAGTAATCTTCAAATTTGGAACTGCAATAAAAAAAATTACTAAAAATAAAATACACTTAACACCTAGAATGGCTGACAGCGTTAACTGACGTAATTTCATCATTCATTAGAATCAGAATTGTGTGTAGGAAGCATCTTGTGCAACTGGGCACTGGGTCAATTGACACACGCAGCCATTATAGGTATAGCCAGTTAGCCGCCATTTTGGTGTTAAATTATTATTTATTTTCACAAACCACAGCCTTGGGTTGCCGATCCCTGAACTAGGGGCTTAGGGGATAATGGACAACACAAAGTAAAAAAAAAAAAATGCATTCAGGTGTTTGTTTTTTTTTGTTTTTGGTTGGTTTTTTTTTTTGCTTTAATCCATGGATACTTCTCTGCCAAATTCTTCAGATTTGGGAACATTTTCTCATGGTCCTTCAGACACTGCAGGGGAAGATGGCACACAACTGTTTTCATTTGCTCTCTGAGTGGTTGTGTGGCAACGGCAGGGGATGATGTTGGCATTTTAAAGAAACTTCCACGGGTTTTCTTTTTCTTGTATGTTGATGCTTTATCAGGCTGTGAAGCAGCTGAGCCCTCTGTGCACCGTTCAAATTTCTCTACCTCCATCTCCAGTATAGCTCTACGCTTGATTTCGTCCACCGTTTCTGCAGAAATGTATTAAGGTATTTTGACTTTATAAGCCCCATAATCTGTTGTGATGTGCACTCGACGAGTTTCTGACAAGTTTTATGACATGAGAGCATCTTTCAGTCCCTGTACAATAATTATTTCTTCTGTATGATCAGCTGGGAAAAAGCTCATTTGGAGGCACAAACTTTCCAACTCCCACTTGTGGATGTAATGTACTGTTACACGTTATGCGGGTAAACAGATCTGAGCACAGAAGTGGTGCACATTTTCTTGCTGGTTGGTCACCGTGTCTCTCACTGAAATAAAACTGAAACTCCGGTAGCGCTTTCTCAGCAGAAAATTGGGGCCTGGCAGATACTTGGGTCAAGTGTCTTTATGACATTTTTGAATTTGGGCTTTTCCTCTCCATTAAGTGGGACCATATATTTGCCAATATAATTTGTTAATGTGGCCATGATCTCTTTACATTTTGCACTTTTTTGTCATATGGGATTGATTTATCAAACGAAGCAGCCAGAATAATTAGGTGTAGGTGGAGTTGTGGAAATACAGAGTTTGAGGCATTCTTCATCTGGCAGTGGATGGCTGGTGAAACAAGTTTGTGGTACTGCTACCTTCTGTGGCATACTTTGCAGATAACTTGCTCAATGTTGTCCTTGCGATAGCCAAACCATTGCCAGAACCAGTGCTGTTTTTCTGTGGAACCAAGTGCTCCATCTCCAATTATTGTCTCTAAATTGGCTTGAGCTTTCACTTATCCTCACGGGTTTGCTTCCCTCTGCTGCTATTAACAGTACAAAACGCACATGTGCTAGGCGGGGTAGTGGCCTGTCTGTTGTGAGAGAGCGAAACTCGAAAGTGAAGAATGCTGAAAGAATGCTGTCTGTTTTAATGTTAGGATTTTTTACTTGATAGTCACAATATAGTCATTTACTATGGACACATGGTACAAGTCAAGAAACATCAAGTACATTTGATATATCACCCACCCCTATCTTTACATGTTCACAAAATATACTGCTCAAAAAAATAAAGGGAACACTTAAATGACACAATGTAATTTCAAGTCAATAACACGTCTGTGAAATCAAACTCTCCACTTAGGAGGCAGCACTGATTGTCACTGAGAGAGTGTAGACTGTAAATCAGTGTTGCCTCCTAAGTAGACAGTTTGATTTCACAGACTTGTGATTGACTTGAAGTTACATTGTGTCATTTAAGTGTTCCCTTTATTTTTTTGAGCAGTATATAAAGATAAATGCCGTTTTCATATGGTGTGTATAAGAAAAAAGTCATTTGAGCTACAAAAGTTTCTTTAGTTTTTTCTTTTTTAGCTGCTGATGTCCAGCCTAAACTGTGTTCTGACCTCATGCGGAGCATATTTACCAATCATTAAAATCACTTGTCTAAACAGCTTTTGTCAAATCTTGCCGCACATAATTTGGCGGCTAAATCAACACCTTGAAATCATCGTCATGTTCCCCAAACGTAGTCATGTTTCTAGTGTGGCAGGGCACAAAATCCTGCTGAAAGAGACCACTTCCATTAGAGAATACCATTACCTTCAATATTTGTACTTCATCTCCAACTGTGTTTAGGTGGGTATGTGACATGTAACGTACACATGAATCACACTGTTTCTGCCAACTTGCCGTTCTCCCATAATACATTGTAGTGCCAACTCTTTCCCAAATAAGCCATGCAGAAGTACCCAACCATCCACATGATGTAAAAGAAAATGTGATTCATCAAACAATGCCACCTGCCTCCACAGTTATATGCTCCATTGTTGATGCTCACATGCCCATTGTCAGAGCAGTATGTAGTTATGCTGCCAAATAGACAGCAATCTGCAATGCAGAAATGTTTTCTGACACATTTCTATCACAGCCAGCATGAACTTTTGAGCCTTGGGCTCCCATGACCCTGTTGCCAATTCACTCGCCCTTCCTTGCACCACTTTTGGTAGGTACGAACTCCTGCATAACGGTAACACCCACAAAACCTGCTATTTTGGGGGTCCTCTGACACAGTCATTTATCCATCATAATATGGTCCATGATAAACAGATCAACTTCAAACATTAACTGTTTAATGGTGTCTAATATATCTCACTCATTGTAATGAGATAATCAACGTTATTCACCTGTATTCAAGCAGGCTTTTAAACATAGCATTGTTAAAACCCCCCTATGTATCTCCATGAGTTCATAAGTAAAGGAGTTCATACTGCAAATCTTTATCATGGCAAATAAATGTGCCATTCACGGTTATTTTGAAAGAGACAGAAAGAGACAATGACCTTGCCTACTTATTCTTAATTTAGATTAAGATAATGACTCTTTGTCTTTAGACTGTAGGCTGCTGTGGGACTATGTGTATCAGCTCCTCTCTGACAGCCGCTACGAGAATTATATTCGCTGGGAGGACCGTGAAACCAAAGTTTTCAGAATCATCGACCCCAATGGCCTGGCTCGATTATGGGGAAACCATAAGGTATTTTATGCAGTCAAGCCATTGCTAAATATAAAATGGATGCCGAATCTTCTAAATATCCGTGTTATTTAAAACTTTAGCATGTTATGGCTGTGTCATAAAATTTGTTCTTTGTGCTGTGCTTACAGAACAGGACCAACATGACATATGAGAAAATGTCAAGAGCACTAAGACACTACTACAAACTGAACATCATCAGGAAAGAGCCAGGCCAGAGACTGCTGTTCAGGTGAGGGGAAATAAAAACCACTTTTACATTGCTTGCATGTATGTATGACACTTAATGCTTTATAAGACATTGTATATACTCAGTATACTCATTATGTATGCTTGTGTGGTCTAGTGTTTCATGGCTGAGCTGTTGTTGCAGACGTTTCCACTTTACAATAGCAGCTCTTGCACCTGCTGGGGCAGCTCTAGCAGAGCAGTAATTTTACAAACTGACTTTGCAAAATGGGGAAAAGTGGCATTCTGTAACAGTGTCATGTTGAAGATCCACATACTCTTCAGTAGAACCTTTTCTACTGCCAGTGTTTGTCTATGGAGTCTTCATGACTGTGTGCTTGACTTCATGGTTTTAAAGGTTGTAACTGTTAAACATGAAGATTTTAAACCTGTTATTTTGTAGATACTTTGTGTTTTGCATATTTCTTTTAGATAGTTATACAGAACATGCAAGGCATGAATATATAATTTAGAATATGCAAATGTAGTTTTAATTATTGGAGTTTGTTAAATATTGCAGATTTAAGTGCTATATTAGTGTTTTAAATTTCTCATGTGTTTTTATGTGTGTACTTTCACCACAGGTTCATGAAAACCCCAGATGAGATAATGAGTGGACAGACAGATCGTTTGGAACATCTTGAGTCGGATACAGATGAACAGATATATGTGAAAGAGGAGTGCTGAGTTGTGCATGCCCAGATTAACTTTTAAAGCCGTAGATGCCTCGCCAATGTTTCGCTGACTCCAGCCTCAACCAAACAGGCCTGGACATTTGCATTGATTAAATGGGGAGCAATCCATGGATATATACTGCACTGTTTTCTATGCTAATTCCTGATAATCATTTTTTCTTTTATTTTTTGAGTAAAATGCAAAGTTCAGTATGACAATCATTTAATGATATTGTCTTTTTTTTCAAATTGTCAAATTCTTGGCACAATTAATGATTTTGAACTTTTCCGCAAGGACGTTGTTTGTTCTAGGTTTTTTTTTTTTTTAGCCAAGTGTGTATTGTACAGGCACACACTGTAATTTGTGTAAACAAGTCATTCAAGAGATTAATTCAATAATAAATTTTAATGACTGAGTCAACAATGATTTGATAACATGAAAATGTTTTTTAAAATTGTTTTTAAAGTTTGGGAAACACCCAGGTAAGCATCTTGTGCTACACCATAAGAGGCCTAATGCTACATACTCCTACCTCTGTACCTTAATTTAAGTATAATTCACTCTGAATAAGATTAAGGCTGGCACATATATCCAACCTAACATATCCAAATAATGGGACACCTTTTCCATGTTTTTAGTGTTATTGCATTTAATTTTGAGCTGAATTTTGGCAACAGTTCTACAGTTTTTGAGATATTGGCACCATGTCAGACACACACTCTTTTTCTCTGCCATTTCCCTCCCACCTGTTTTCAGGCATGTGCATTGGAAAACAAGCCTATATTTAGGCCTCAGTACATGTAAATTGAATAATGAAAAACATTTGTAACTGTTGTTTTGGTTATTAAAAAGGAAATGATCCTTTGGCATTAGCACCATTTGAAGCGAGCATTTTTTGTGCCTTGCGCTCCACCTGTTTTCATCCACCCTTGACTTTCTATACACTATTCATGGGGGCTAAGCTAATTTCTCCTCTGTTGTTCAGTGGTTTCATCCTGTGCTGCTGAGTCCTTTGTTTGGGTGCCCCTCTCTTTTTGGAAATGTTTGGGCACTTCTTGTACAGTGCCCCAAAAATTACTACTTTAATTGATCTTTGAAATTAAATGTGGACAGAAAGAGGCTAACACTTTGAGGTGGTTTGAAATTCTTCCTCTGCATTTAACCCATTCACCAAGTGAAAAAGTGGGCAGCCAGGAACACAGCGCCTGGGCAGCAGTGTGTGGGGATGGTACCTTGCTCAGGGTACCAAGGTGACCCTCCTGGACTCATGCTCATCCAGGATCAAATGTGGGCTTTCACACCTGACAAAAAATAACTAAATTGAAAAACTACAAAGAACCTTCTAAATATAACTATTTTGTATTACACACTTGTTTTTTATAAATAAGCAGTAGAATACGAGACGTAGTTATTCGCTGAGGTACTCCTTGAAGAGGTGGGTCTTCAGGCGACCACTGGGGGGCCAAGACTGAGAACACACTGTGTGCGTCTCTAACATATACGATCTTGAATACTCCTAAATGCCCAACACCACCACCTCCAGAAAGTTCACCACATTTAGGCAGAAACAGGGCATAGTTGAAAAGCATAGACAAAAAGTAGAGTAGCAACGAAAGCCATGAATGTAATGAAACTCTTATATGTAAATATAGTAATATAAACACCAATGATCCTTTCTAAAGTCACAGTTCCCAGACCACAAAGTGATGCAACTGGAAAGACACTGTCCAGTGCTCCTCTGTTAAAAGTGGTGAGGATGGGTGATGGGATTTTGTCTCTCTTCAGTGTCCACAGAAAGTGCAGCCATGGATGTGCCTTGTTGACGGACCACTTCTGAAACACAGGAGGTAAGCCTGCCTTTTCTGGAAGTCAACAACAATCTCCCTGGTTTTGTCTAAATTAAGGGACAGACTGCTGTTGTGGCACCAGCATACCAGTTGTTCCACTTCATATCTTCTCTACAACATCAGAAGAATCTGACCCTTACACACCATTAGGGCTGGGGAATGTGACAAAATTATTATTGCAATTCATTTAGGCTATTTGCAAAATACAATATATATTTTCATGTTTTGAAATGCCGCCAAACACAAATTTTCTATGTCACAACAGGCAACCATGAACTGCAACCCAAAGTAGTAATTAAATGGCAGTAGATTATTAAAAGATTCGGCAGGGGTGCGGGTGTATTTATATAAATGTGTCTTATAAATCTTAGATCTTAAAAAAGCCGTTTCTGCGTCTTCTCGGTCTCGCTCAGCACACTTCCCATTGGATTTCTGTCACGTAGCCAGAAGCTGATGGTACAACAGTAAGATCAAGGTGTGAATCTCTTAAAATCATTGTCAGTTTAACTGCTCAGTGAGTGCTCCAGGTGAGTTTTTTGAATGGCATTTAACGCTCAACGCTTGGCAAATAGCCTAATTATAAAGTACACAAAGCATGGTCCTTCTGAAAAACAAACCCACACTGTTCAACAAGGCCAAACCTAACACAGTTCACTGCAGTCTGGCACAGGAGAGTGGTCTGGATAGGGGACAATGTGTGTAGTGGCAAATGTTCAGGTCTATTTAAATAAATTCAAACACTTCTTCGTGTGAGCAGACTAGATTATTTTCTGACTCGTATCCACATCCATTCTAACATTCACCTCATTAGCAAGCTTATTGATTCTAAATCCTTGTAACCATTAATTTCTTTTAATTTCAGAAGTTTGTCGTCAACAGGATCACGTTCAGCTGTGAATAAGTTTCAATGTTTCCAAATCAATAATAAGTGATGAATGAAGGATCACAGGTGAGGGATTACGGATGAGGGGTGACGGTCAAAAAGCTATGTGCTTCCAAACTGTGCTTGGAAACATGTCAGTTTCACTATCCAAAGCATACTGACCAATAGAAATTCATCATCATTAATGCTGCCTAAATTCTATTACAGGTTACCCATTATTAAGTTTGCATGAAATAATATTCAAATTCAAAATATTAACAAAAATATTCCAAAAAATATTTTCCTATGATTTGGCTCTAACAGTATGTGTAGCCACCAGTGCAGACTGCCATACTTAAACAGAGAAGGTATTTATTTACATCAGGTAGAAGGACTAAACAGAGCGAGGGCACGGTAAACACAAGACAGAACAACAGGACAGGGAAAGTAAGGAAGGTATTGTGAGTGTATGCTGGCGTGAGGAACGCTAGGAGAAGGCAACTATAAATACTGTGAAGGACTGAACAGAGAGAAATGAAGAAAGGGAAACAGGTGAGAGGAGTGATAGACATGGTGATTTCAAACAGTTGGCTAGAGGAGTCAACATTGGATAAGAATTCCATGGGCTTGATGCGCCCCCAGGTGGTCGCAGGTGGGAACTGTCCCAGTGTTCACAAGCACACTGGCATGACTGTGACAGTAACTTGGTTAAAAGCTGTTGATTTAAGTACAGTAATACCCCAGTTTTACGCGGATCTGGACTCGCGGATCCAGTCACACACGTTTTTTTTTTCGAGAAGGAAATTGATAGTTTTACGCGGAAATATTCAAAACAACGCGGAACCTGCAAATATTCTCCGCCTTTTTTGAGTTTTTTTTGTGGGAAAATGTGTTTGTTTTTATTTTAAAAATTATTTTAGTTCTTCTGGCTCCCGGTGCGGCTGTCGGGACCATATTTAAACCTCTCTCTCTCTCTTTCGCTCTCTCTCTGTGTGGCTCTCTCTTACACTCTCTCTCTCTTTCTCGTTCATGAATTTTCCGGAACGCGCCCATTTTAAACCTGTCTCCCTCTCTCTGTTTCTCTCTCTGTCGCTCTCTCTCTCTCACGCGTACATGCAGCGTGCGGATCGTCTCTCTCATCCTCTCTGTCTCTCTCTCGTTCTCTGTCTCTCTCGCGCACGCTCTCTCTCTCTCTCTGTCTCTCTCGCTCTTGTTCGTGACTATTCCGGAGCATGCAGATTGTCTGTCTCTCTCTCTCTCTCTGTCTCTGCATTTCTCTCTCTCTCTCGCTCTCCCTTACTCTTGATGCTGTGGAAAGGGTCAGCAGCTTCAGGCTCCTTGGGGTCACTCTTAATGCTGACCTGAAGTCCTCAGAACACGCAGCAGCTGTCACCAAAAAAGCCCACCAAAGACTTCACTTCCTCAGACGCC
>JBBIGB010000129.1:24059680-24071467 GCA_037577075.1 Alestopetersius hilgendorfi
TGCTCAGGTAGGACCCCGGTGTCATAGGTGTCTTAGCTCATGCCTCCTTTTATGGCTGGCCCCGTGAGTAAGCCAACATATAAGCATTACTGACCCAAAATTACTGGAGAGAAAGGGGGATGTTTTAAACAAACCCTAAAATTCTCTCCCAATACACTGGCAACCTTGAAGCTAATGTCTTAATATATTGTACCTACACCCCACAAGTGGTATTTCATACTGGTACAGGCCAGACGCAGGAGTGGAGTAATGGCTGTAGGTGTCAGATTACAGATTCAGCCCTATTCTGATCAAAACAACAGTCGTTTCATTACTGAATACATTTTCTCTTTACCACATAAAAACAGACAGATGTAGCCTACACTTGGCTTACCTGATCAGAAGTCGTTTCCAGATCCACAAACATTGCATCGAGCGTCCCTGTTCACCCGTCCCGTCATTCCCCCTCACAGTCCAGGTCCAGGCTGGTTCCTTCCAGCCTACACGACGCGGGTGAGAACCCCAGAACACTGTCGGTCTCCTCCCAATTCCCTGCGAGGCCGCCAGTGCACAGTGGCTTGCTGGTCCTTCCACGGACCTCCTCGTGGCTCTCTTCGAGCCCTCTGGTGCACTCTAGCAGGAAGCCCTCTCCACAGGCCTCCTTGCAGCTCTCCTCGAGCCTTCCGGTGCACTCCGGCCTGAAGCACTCTCCGTGGGCCTCATTGCAGCTCTTTTCGAGCCCTCCGGCGCATCCATGTGTGACACCCTCTACACGGGCCTCCTCCTAGTTCTCCTTGAGCCCTCTGATGCATCCTGGCTTAAAGCCCTCTCTGCGGGCCTCCTCGTGGCTCTCCTCAAGCCCTCCGGTGCATCCCCGTGTTACACCTTCTACACAGGCCTCCTCCAAGCTCTCCTCGAGCCCTCTGATGCATCCCCGAGGGGAGCCCCCCCTCGCTCCTCGCCCCCCCCTCAGTGTTTACGTGGGCTATGGGCCTATTCGCCAAGCTAATGGCGTTAACTAAACACCCCAGAAACCCTACTAACCAGGCTAGTCCTGGAGCTACGGGGCTATCAGGGGCTACTGCCCTAACGGGAGATATATCTCACCCTGCTATGGGAATGAGGGGCTCCACTAACTCGCCCTGTACCTCATCCAAAGGGCCTAGGAAGTCTGCTGTTCCCTACTGTCTGCTATCTCTCGATCTTGGCTAACTGCTAAGGTACCTGTGATTCTTGGTGCTAGCCTGGTAGCTGGGGGCTTTAGCCATGCAGCTGGCATGGGTGGCTGCTCAGGGATGGGCAGCGGGTCTTATTTGGGTCGGGGAAGTGGATGCCGAAGACGGAGCACAGGCACAGGTTCCATCCGTTTCACCGGCTCCGTTGTGGCCATACTCTCCGGTTTAGGGCCGGACGCGCTTGCCCTCTCTGCGCCGGCCGTGCTCTCTTGCTCCATGCTGGCCACTTTCTCTGGCTCCACGTCAACCGCACTCTCTTGCTCCATGCTGGTTGCTTTCTCTTGTTCCACACAGGCCGCGCTCCGTGTGAGTGGGAGCATCGGTGTGTCGCGGGGGCTGGCTGTTTCCCCACGACCGCTCCACCACTCCCCAGCCTCGACACTGCGGGCTGGGAGTGAGGCTCGCTTTCCCCATGGAGAGCGAGCCTCTAGAGGCGAGTCGGGGACGAGCCGGAGCGGTGGAGTGACGGAGGAAGCCCCAGGCTTCCCGGGCCGCTGGTGACCAGACGGGCGACGGATGCGACGTGAATCCCCATGTCTCCGCAGTTGTTGAACCGTGGATCTCCCATCTCACCTGTAAGCGAGCCAAACTGGGAGCCCATTCGCGGTTGAGTCGGAGACGTGGGGATCCACAGTGCACTCCGGTTCTATGATCGGGGATCCGTCGATCCACCTGTCCCACCAGCAGCCCAGGTCCTCATCACTTTCCTCCAACTCACCACCGTTCAATAACTCTTGGGTCGTCCACCGACTTCGCCTTGGTGGCTCTTCCTCGAGCTGGGTCCAGCATGCCTCTCTCCTGATTCCACTCTGCAGCAGCGCTGCAGTCCCGACCCCTAGGACCAGGTCCTTCGGAGCCGAGCTGCAGCCTGTGTGCTCATAGCCCGTTCTGCCTGTTTTGGTTTGTTTGGTCCATCTGTCACGTCACCGTGCTTTTTCCCACTGAACATAGGTACAGAGGCAGGCTTCCATTTTTGTGTCTTTCTCTTTATTCATATAAACGTAAACCTGGCTCGAGGGCCGATACATGCATAAACTGAAACTGCAATGGTATGGTTAACAGTGGACCGACACTATGGTCCACCTAAACAGAACTTAAATACCCCACATGACATTGTTTCCAACCAATAAGCGTACACAAGCACTTATTCCTGAGTACACCAGCAGCTGGAACCTATCTCCCGGCTATTACCCAGCTGGTGTACTCAGGATCTCAAAATAAGAGTCCCACACATGACCAAAACTTAAACCCCAGCGCCCCACTGTGCCCGCTGACTAGACGTCACAGCCATCTATAGGCATCAAATAATCAAAGTGCCTCCAAATTAAAGCGAAATTAAAGTTTCTCCAGGTTCTCTATTCTGTGAATAGAATCAACCCTGTCTAACTAATTACTGCTCTAACTGAAACATAATATATGTTCAGGTTATTTATTTATTTGCCCTATTTGATTAACTATTTTTCAGTTTAGTGTTTTTGCACAGTTTTGATGTTGTTGAGTTCTTTAAATGTATAATAATGGTTTACATTTCTCAGTACATATAATGCAATTTCCTCCTTTTTAGAAGGTCGCTCAGCTGAAGTAAACAAGAAACTAAATCTATTTTTCTAGGCACAGGTGTCTGTGGTGAGGCAAGAACTGTTTTCATCTCTACCATTTCACACCTCATTGCTTGTTAGCACAATTTCACATGCAGATAGTGTTTTATTTGATTATGTATAAAAACAAAATAGTCCATTTCTGTTTTGGTAACTAGCAAGCCAGAAGAGTCCCTGACTTAACTGGGCATCAGCACAGAGAGCTGTCTTGTTCTTTTGTCTACGAGTCTTTGCATGCTGCTATGTTTTTTATGGATAATGCATTAAATTTAGTTTAAAATGAAATTAAAGTGTTCTGGGAGCATATTTGGAGGCATATTTAGGTTTTACACTCTAAAAATAAGCATTTTTAAGATTTTTTTTAACCAAAACACAACATGGTTTTTCAATATACACGGGTGCTCTTGGAATATGAGTGTAACGCTTTTCGCGACTCCTGCACTCAACATTTTGACAACCCCTTACCATCTCTCTGACCATTATCTTTTATCATTCATATTCTCTCTATAGACCTACCCCAACCAATTGACCACCATCTCTTCAATATCTCACCACAGTCTTCACTTCCTTTCTCCACCTGCTATTTCCTCCAACAATCTACTATACTTGACTCCACCTGGAACATCTTCTTATTCATCAGTGGTCGAAATGGCTATCAACTCCCTTCTCTCCTGTCTCTGCTCTTCATTTAAACAGCTTTGTCCTTTGCCGTCTATGGCAACAAGCAGTTCATATGCTTCACTAATGTAGTCCATAACAACCAAAGATAAAAAAGCAGATTTTTCTCTTCTAAGTTCACCTCTGTTATATCAGCTGCGGGTCATCTTGTGAATTAGGACTTGTTCTTCTAATTGCAAATAAACTGTTTGATGAATAAAGTACTTCTTTTAGTGAGTGTTCGCTACTAAATATGTCCACCCGATGGCGCCACCTGAACAAAAATAAGGCAATTGTTTGTTCCGGAACAAAATATCCGAGGAATTTTGACATATACAGTACAAAACGAAATGCCCAATATACGCTGCATATACATCAATGCAACATATATTGGGCATTTCGTTTTGTATCGACATACCTGTTTTTTTATTATTATTTTTAGTAGAAGAAGTAGTAGTGGTCATGTTTTTGTTGTTATCATTATCATTAGTATCATAATATTATTGACTAAAATAACTAATAAGCATTATAATTATAATAATTTATATTATAGAATTATTAGCAGTAATATTGCTATTATTCTTATTACTAACATCAACAGTGCAATACTATTATTAACTGATATTAGCTAAGTGGTTACATGATAGCAGTTGTGCTGTTGTATTGGTTCTTGTTATTGTTGGCCTGTTATTGGCCATTAATTGGTGAACAGTCGAACTGTTATCCTCGAAGTGTAGTGTAATGTGTCTGGCGCAGTCAGAAGTTTTGTGTGTGTGCGTGTTTGTGTGTGTGTATCTATTATTGAATAATAACTAATAAGTATTATAATTATAATAGTTTATATTATAAAATTATTTGCAGTAATATTGCTATTACTCCAATTACTAACATCAGCAGTGCAATACTATTAGTAACTGATATTAGCGAACTGGTTACATGATAGCAGTTGTGAACTGTTTTTCTTGAAGTGTAGTGTAATATGTCTTGTGCAGTCAGAAGTTTTGTGTGTGTGCGTGTTTGTGTGTGTGTATCTCTGTGTGTACGGGTATTCAGTGTGTGTGTGTCCATGTCGGTAGACAAGGGCTAAAGTCTAAATCGCTGCTCTAGGGTCTTTCCCCACAACAACAGCCAGACACTAGTCCAGAAATCCTTTTGGCTTGTATGTGCTCTGCTCTGTGCCTGCGTTCGTCTACAGGCGACACTACACGGACACACGCGCACACACAAACACACACCGTACGGCGCTGAAGAGCAGCGCTCCCGGACCGCGAGCTCCTTCGCTAGATTAAACGCGTGTCCGGACTGAGAGCGCGACGGGAGCCGCGGTGATGCGACACTGACCCAGCCGGACTATGACCAAAACATCGCCGCAGAAGATTGGCCAGGCTCTGGAGGATCCGATGGACTAGACACAGGGAGCGCACAGGTAGGAATCAGCTCACTTTCTGCAGAACTGAGCTACTTTAAAGTAAGAACAGTATGTACATAACTCTAACGCCCGTTAACAAACTGTTCAGGTGTGTTTGAATGTGTTTGGAGCTTTAAGCGCACTCATACGTGCAGGGCAGGGCTACATCAGCGTCGGGAAATTGAGTTTGAGATGGCATGACAAGTTTACTGACATTCGCTTTCAAAAAAAAAAATATGCCAAAATGGAAGATGGAAGAAGAACTAAAATGTACCTTTCGGTTGAGTGCCATCAGTTGAAAGGTCTCTAATAAAACCAGAATAGTTATTCAAAACCATCGATCCAGAGAACCCTCACTGGTACCTTTATCGCAGAGTGAAGGTGAGAGAGTGTCGTGTCTTCAAATGGATACAAATGGATGGCTGGATTTTTCATGGATCTGAGTCATATGCAAATACCTGAACACCTCAAAGAAACAGTAACTGTCTGTTTAAATGTACAGGGGGGAAAACAAATTTCAACAACAAAAGTGGCATTTAACAAGGTACACCAGCACTTTTATTACTTCTCTGCTTCACTGCAGCATGTTTTCAAAAATTTTAAACTTAACACATCACACACACACACACAAACACATCACACACACACACACACACACACACACACAAACACAGACACAGACACACACACACACACACACACACACACACACACATACATATATATATATATATATATTGGGGCTGGGCACGTCAACGTTTAATCCTTTTATTTTGCTGGTTTGATGTATTTTTGTGCTGCGGTGCACAGTACGCAGCAGCGTACTAGTTCTCTGCTGGTTTTCGCCGGAGTCAGTCGTCCCATTACTTTTGTCCATATTATATGTCAATTACTTTGTCCATATAACATGGACAAAAGTAATCGGGCACCTGGCTCCGCGAAAATACCAGGAGAGTCCAATAGCGCTGCGTGGACAAAAGTAATGCACACCTGATCATTACACCAAAAGCGACTTTAATGACACTGTATTCATAGACTTTCATGTAGAGTTGGTGCTCTGGACGCTGAGGGTAATGTGTTATTCTATAACACATTACATAGTAACACATAATATTTGATTTAATTACCGTAATGTTTAAGTTGTGATTTGCAAAAAACATTTTAAATGCAATTGCGTTAAAGGGAGCTCTGCTGTTAAAAAGCTCCTTATTTGTTTAAAGTGTTTGCAAACTACGTTATTGCAATTTTGTTCATATAGCAGTAGTTTAAAAATAAAAATGTGCAATACACTGCGTTTTAATTAATTATGTATTTTAGCATATAACAATGTGT
This sequence comes from Alestopetersius hilgendorfi, assembly GCA_037577075.1. Taxonomy (NCBI): domain Eukaryota; kingdom Metazoa; phylum Chordata; class Actinopteri; order Characiformes; family Alestidae; genus Alestopetersius; species Alestopetersius hilgendorfi. The sequence goes on from JBBIGB010000129.1 coordinate 24,065,890, forward strand.
TTAATCTCAATTAATTGCAGAAAAAAATATATTAATATAGAGTGAGTTGCCCTAATGTGCTACATTTTTTGTATTTTGGACTTTCCTCTGATTTTAAATTACTGCCATTCATTGTTCTGAATTTGCAGTTGTGTTTACACAAATGTACTGCACAGTAATAATGTATGTATATACATACATTATATATGTATATATATATTACTTATTGTGCAATACATTTGTGTAAACACAACTGCAAATTTAGAACAACGAGTGGCAGTAATTTAAAATCAGAGGAAAGCTCCATCAAAGCAATGTAGTTAACTATCTTGTTTAGTTCTTTAACACACTTCTTTAAAGCACAGCTGGTTTAACCAGCAAAACCACAAAAAAAAAAATGCAAAAAGGCAAGCTAACAATAAGGTCAGCTTTAAAACCTGCCATATACAACAACAACAACAACAACAACAACAACAACAACAATAATAATAATAATAAAAATAATAGCAATAATAATAACAATAATACTAATAATAACAACAATAACAACAACAATAATAATATAACAATGTCATACGAGAATATTATTATATTAAAACAAGCTTATACTCAAGCAATTTGAAACGTATTATTCTGAAGTTAACAAAGAGTATCTTGCTGGTTTAAAATAATGTTGGGTAATAATATTGTTAAATAAAGTTTTATGTAATGTGTAAAGTTTCAAAATGTACCATTCACTCTCCTGTCCATAATTAGACATTGAGCTATGCATGCCTGGTTATTAAAGGGGTGTTTCAGTTTTGACTGCCTTGTCAATGAGGCACAATACAACAATACAAATAGATAAAAGACAATACAACAGTCAATCAGAACTTATTTCAAACACACAAAAGAAACAGCCTGCACATTGTAAAATGGTCAGGAGAGAGAATAAATTGCATAAAACCACATAGACCTCCGGGAATAAACCTGAAGGAAAAATAAAATACAAGAGAAACACAGGATATAAGCTTCTTCAGTGCAAACATTGACAAATACCAAAAGAATACGAGGGGGTTTGGTGACACTGTTTGAAAATGTGCCCAGCAATGTAAAGGAGCTGCGAGGCATGTTGTTCTGATACCTATCATTCAGAAAAAGTGATTACGAGGACTTTCACTATACACTGTGCTGCGCATCATACTCTTCTCTGGCTGAACCTTGCTGTTCTTCATCAGTTGTGGCCCGGGGAGCAGTGTGTGGGGACAGTACCTTATTCTTTTATATCTTATTCCATTTACTTCAGAGGTGCTTAGCAGTCTTGGAAATCAAACCCATGACTTCCTGATTACAGGACAAACACCCTAACCACTACGCTACCAGCTGCCCTATACCACAAAAATGAAAACTGACCTGAAATGTGCAGAATCTTTCAGATTTCTTCATTGTAAAAAATATGGTGCACTATTTCTGGGTCAAGTATTCAAATTTAAGCAAATATGTGACACTGGCCATTTAAAGGCCTTTATAAAAAAGTATTTTTTAAAGATTTGATTCCCTCCCTCTGAAGCATGTACAGGCGACTAAGAATTAAAAAAAGAAGTTGCTGTCAGACTTACAATACTGTGCAATGGTGGCACCTGAAGATATATAAAATTTAATAAATATCATTGATAAATAACAAATGTTATCTTGGCTAGGTTTGATTTGTATGTAATCTGATAGGACATTTATAGTCATTCACAATACAGCTATTGCTTATAATATAACATTTAGCGTGAGCAGAAATATTAACACCAGTAGATTTAAAATATTCCATACAGTGAACTATTTAACCTTTCTTTAGTCTAGGTGTTTCCATCCCAGTCTTTTAGATACACTATCTCATTCCTTGCACAGTTGCTCTCTTTCATATCCTGTTTCATGCTCATACCCAGTCTTTAACCTCTAGTGACTTACACTCACCCGCACACACGCATACACAGAAAAGCACCTAGTGTGTTTCCAAAACATTATCATGATTTTATATGCCAATACAGAGACATGAAACAGTACAGAGGCTGTCACTAGTCCAGCTTTAAGTGCCGAGGAGATCAGTATATTCTGTGTTCAGCCGATGCCATCATTTGGCTCCTTTTTCTACTTGTATGGACAAGTGATATAAATCAAGCTTATAAATCATGGCATTGTGTGCATCAGTGTATCATAAAATCTAACCACCACAATTCTATTCGATTTGTTTACTTCCTTCCAATTTACAGTTCTAATTAAAAATACACAAAATATACAATGTTATTGAAAGATATTGTTTCCAGTACTGAGGGTTCCAGCTTTGTGTTTTTTGGTACCAAAACAACCTAATGGTGCTATCTTTTGTTTTAGTCACGGTATACTTGTAGCTGAAGACAATCTAGGGCAGCAGTCCCCAAACTTTTTTTGTGCCATGGACCAGTTTCATGTAAAACAATATTTTCATTGACCAGTATAAATACTAAAAGCAAAGTGTGTTTGCTAGCTTGTGGGCTTAATTTTTGATGTACCATATCACATGAGCAAGTCAAGCATTTATTTCAAAATTAAAGATCTTTCAGACTTTGATATTCAATAAAAAAAAAATTATTGGGTCTCTCTCTGTGGCCGGGCATCTAATGACTCACGGAACAATACCAACCCGTGGCCCAGTGGTTGGGGACATCGAATCTAGGGAATTACTTGCTCTACAAAGTGAGGATAAAGTCACCAGGCTCTATTACAAACTATAATGCTATGTTGATGTGTTGATTGCTATTTTTAGAATTGTTAACAAAAAAAAGGATAAAATATTTAGGAAGCAAATGTCAATGCCATTATCATTTATGCTATCCTTCACAGAGCAAGTGTTCTGAAAAATTAGAACTCACGAGTATATGTGACAACAGACCTTTCTTTAGCTGTGTGTGTACAGAAAAGCACAACTTTCCTCTAAGCCAATGTACCTGGGGCATAGGATAGCTAATGTTAATTATCCATTTTAGATACTTTAGACTTGCATTCACATAATGAACAACAAGTTTATCAGACCATCAGTAGTCATGGTTTTATGATGGTTCTAGTGATTCCTCAAGGTGGAAAATGAACTAGATCAATTTAATGATTGTTTGACTCAGTGTTATTGACTGAATGTGATTGCAGTTTATCATTTCAAATTGGGCACGTTTGAGTCTCTAGTTTTTATTCCCCTGGTATAAAAAAGGTTTTCATATTAAAGTACAGTGATAGGCGTTTAAGTTTACACAGCATTTTGCAGTGTAAATGGGGTCCATGCTGCTCTCTGACTGGAGTGAGAGCGTGATATGGTTGTCAGGGTCAGAAAACCACTGCATGGCTCATGAAGACCGGAAACTCTAATTACAGCACGTCAGTATTTCCTAATCCAATAAAGCGGGAGGATTACATGAGTGCTTATTATTGTGGAGTTCTTTTTAACACGTCAGTTCGTTCTCCTTTCATCCTTGGCAAGGGGTTTCTCCATAGCCTCAAAACCATTTGCATGACCATACACAACCTTTTTGTAGTCTTTATTCAGTTGTTCTCAGTGACACCAACACTCAAGCAAACAGATCTGGCTCTTATACGTGTAAAGAAATCAACATATTAATTAAATAAATTATTTATTAAATAAATTGTTTCTGTAAACATTGTACACTGAACTAATTAGGCTTCCTTTTGAATGTTTTACCCAAAACATTGTGTCAAGTGGTGTTTTAAGTTGTTTTCACATTTTATTTTAATGGTCCCCTGCAGATTATCTACAGATACATAAATTACGTTAACAAGCAATTTAGTAAAATAGTGGAATATAAATATATAAATTGTTACGGTCGGTGGCCGTTAGAGGCTGCTGTTTTCTGTTTTTTCCTGTTTTCTGTTCCGCGCGTTTGGAGGACCTTTATTTTGAAACCCAGTCTGTGTCATGTTTTTGTTTCACCTGTTTTGTGTTCACTTTAATCCATCCCCTGTATTTAAGTTCCATTCCTTGTGACATTCACTTTGCCTGATTTAAAAACACTGATTTCTTGTTTCTGGTAGCCATCGGGCCCGTTTCTGTTTCGTTCTGTTTTCGTTAATAAACTTCACATGAGGATGGATCTGAGCCTGCCTGCCTGTTCCTGCATGTTTCCAGGTAGTTCCGGGTTTGGGCCTCGTGGCCCGATCCGTGACATAAATAGTGTAATGTCAACAGCATTATGTTTAGGTTAAAGATTTATTAGATTTATGTTTTGGGTTAAGGTCAGAGTTAGGAGTAGGTTTAGGGTTAGATTTAATAGAAGTTAGTTCAGTTACATTCAGTCAACATTTAGTTGAACATTGAAGTGAGCATATACCATCTAAATGAGCTTTTACCCAGATAGATACTTGATTGAGTAATGTGTTTTCAGTGCTTTGAGGTGTGAGACTTCAAAGTTTGTTTTGTTGCTTAAAAATCTGTCTGAATAATTTGAAGTATCAGCAGTAAAGTGAGCTGAACATAAGAGCATACCAAAGAAAAAGGCACTTGAACAGTTTACTCTATAACCTACTCTACAATCTAACCATCTAAAGTAGAGACTGGCCCTTCAAACTGAAGCTATTCTGATTGCCACTCTAACCAAGCATTTGAACCTGTGCATTCCTGGGTATTTCACTACTACCACACCAGAAGTTAAAAATCTTGGAGTCATGATGGACTCAAAACCCTTTCTTTTGACTCTGTTAAACACATCACTAAAACAGCTTTTTTCCATCTCAAAAACATCTCTAGGCTACGTACACACTTCTGCAGAGACTCTCATTCATGCCTTCATAACCTCTGTTAGATTACTGTAACACTCTTCTATTTGGTGTGTTCTCACTTACACCAAGTCCAGGCAACACATCACCCCTGTGTTACACCAGCTTCACTGGCTACCCATTCAATACCGCATTCAATTTGAAATCATTCTACTGGTTTTAAAGCTCAACATAATCTCGCACTGGCCTATATCTCCAATCTCTTAACTCCATACCAACCCACACAAACACTACGATCCACTGATGCCCATCTCCGTTACCCCCACCCATTTGCGCTCTATGGGAGACAGGGCCTTTAGTGTGGCAGGCCCTTAACTCTGGAATTCTGTCCCTCCCAGACTTCACCAGTGCACCGAGCTCTCTACATTCAAAGCTAAACTCAAAACTCATCTTTTTTCATTAGCTTTCCATACTCCATCCTGAGTCTCCCATTGGTGGAGAAGAGTATCCCGATCTTAAACACAGTACAATTTGTTTTATTTGTATTTTGTCTGACTTTTTTATTTTTGTGAGACATGCTTCTTTATATGCTTAATTTTTGTATTCATATGTTATCCATAATTGTACAGCGTCCGTGGGTTACCTGAAAGGTGCCTTACAAATAAAATGTATTATCTGGTCATGGTGGGCTGGACTCCTCCAAAGTTGTTTTTCCTGCTTCAAACCTGTTAGACTTATAATTTTTTTTGGTTTAGTAGATCTGTTAAAGCACAGAAATCCCCAAATTGTGCTGGGCTAGACTATCTGCTTAGTCACACATTTTAGATAAAGAAATAATACCTTCTCAGGGGTTAATGGACTACTCTGTAAA
>JBBIGB010000129.1:24136925-24147081 GCA_037577075.1 Alestopetersius hilgendorfi
TGTGTGTGTGTGTGTGTGTGTGTGTGTGTGTGTGTGTGTGTGTGTGTGTGTGTGTGTGTGTGTGTGTGTGTAGTAATTTGTAACTACGCATTCAGGGGAGACAAACTGGCTGTTTGAAAAGCAATTAAACATGAGCTTTGGGGCCCCTGGACTTGCAGTCATAAAATGGAGACCATGTAGTATCAGGGAAATGTCACTTTTGCTTACTTCCTTAATTTCAGTTTTTATGTTCGCATTGTCACTCTGAAAAAGTCTTCGGAGTGGGATGTGTTTTTCAGAGTTGTATGAAAGACTCATTATGCGGTTTAACATTGTTGCAATGCTAAAATGCAACAGACAGCTTTCTATAACCTTATATGCAATAATGCCATCCTTTTTTTTCATATTTTTTCAATGTGTTTAGAGAACAATTCTTAATTCCTGATAACCAAATTACATTTTTTGAAGGTAAGTTTAGCCAAAGAGTTCAGTGTATGTTTGTGTGTGAATTTTTTAGGGTTCATTGTTGTGTCCATTCTACTAACATAAACGCAGATAGAATCATTTAACGAGCACTTCAAGCTCGGTTTCAGTGTGTACAATTTAACAGTGTGGTTTTGCTTTAAATGTCACCCTTTCTGTTCAAAGGGACCTCAAATACAATGAAATTTCTTGGACCATTGAGGATATGAACGGACCTTTCTCTGCACTTAACAATCTCAGAAAATTGTGAGTTACCTTGTTCTGAAGTGCTCTAATTACATATTTATTGTTTAATAGAAGCTATAGTTATTTTAGTAGATATTGGTGAAGAGGTAAATATTGTTACACTCATTTAGAAAAGGTCTAAGCCCTATAGTTTTGAAGCATATTGTTTGACACCTGTTGAACTTTTTGAACTTTGTAATTTATCTAAATTCTCCTTCACTCTCCATATTTCAGGTTTCTTCAAGGGAATCAGATTCGGTCAGTTACAAATAACTCCTTCACTGGACTGGACCTGCTGGAGCAACTGTATGTATTTGCTGTATTAAGAGTATGCAGTACTATGGAAAGTATCTTCTAAATGGAATGTTTGTTTTTAAAACTCTATTTTTTACTTTTCTTTCAACTCAGTGACCTGAGCAACAATGCCATTATGTCTATTCAAGGCAATGCATTTTCCCAAATGAAGAAACTAGACGAACTGTAAGTGTGAATTATTTCTGTTAACTGGATAGTGTATACATGAGTTTGAATAGAGTGGAATTTCACTGTGGCACAAAAAAAGGCTTGTCATACCTACGTGGTTATTTGTTTCACTAGTAGAAAATGTCTGAATTGCATTTGAAGTGTTCTTCTTTCCCTTCTTTGGGGAGGGCTAATACCTGTACAGTGGTTCAGCAGTTGCCTGAAATTGGAGCTTGGTTAGGGTTAGGTGCAATATTCTAGTTTACCTAAATGTTGATCATTTGTAACCTCTACACTCAGTTTTATTTTTTGTTGTTCTTTCTTTCTTTTTTCTGTACTTGGGATTGTGTTTAAGCACTGATCAGATCATAATGTTTTTTTTTATTATTATTATTTTGCTTTCTGCCAGGTACCTAAACACATCGAGCCTGCTGTGTGATTGTCAGCTGAAGTGGTTCCCACAGTGGGTGGTAGAGCATGCCTTTCACTCTTTGGTTAACGCCAGCTGTGCCCATCCACAGCTGTTGAAGGCCATGAGTGTCTTTGCCGTCAGCCAGGAAGAGTTTGTGTGCGGTGAGTGGGCTCCTGGGATACATTTCTGAGTGTGTTAGACCTGACTTTTCTCATGGTGGAATATTAGTAATGGAAGAAATATTGCTTTGGATGAAAGAAATGCAAGAACTTGCATGTTTATTCCTAAACAAATTTCCCATCATTTTAAGTGTTAGGGCATTGAATAATCTTTCTTATAAATTGCAAAAGATTAAACTTTTTTTTTGTTTTTCATTTATGAACAGATGACTTTCCCAAGCCTCAAATCACAGTGCAGCCAGTGACACAGTCAGCCATCAAAGGTACCAACGTGACCTTTGTTTGCTCGGCAGCCAGCTCTAGTGACTCTCCCATGACATTTGCCTGGAAGAAGGACAATGAGGTCCTAAACGATGCAGAGATCCACAACCAGGCTCACCTTCATTCACAAGGTGCGGATGTGAGCCAGGTCACGGAGTATACGACCACTCTGCAGTTACGCCATGTGGAGTCCTCCAGCGAAGGCAAATACCAGTGCGTCATCTCCAACCACTTTGGCTCCACCTACTCCGCAAAGGCCAAACTCACAGTCCACAGTAAGTGCTGAGCATTGACCATTTATGATGTGACTGTATATTTCCAAATATCACTACACTAGTATGTTGGCTCTGTGAGAATAGATACCTAATGAGTCCCCTAAAGATTCACAAAAGTTATTGATGTTGAATTTTATGTGCTATATGTTAAGCAATAAGAACAGTGATGTCAGCAAAACATGGAAACATCCTATTTGTACTTGTCCATCATATATTCATACTAGACTTGTCACGATTCTGAAATTTCAAACTCGATACCAATACTAAGGAAAGTAGTCGATGCTCAAAACTATTTTTGATACTACTGGGGGAGAAAAAATGAACACAGAAACTTTTTTAATAAAAAATGAAAGTGTGCTCAGGGGGCGTTGCATTGGTTCTCTGCAAAGGAGAGCTGAGCAAAATGTTCCATTTTCTTTGTCTACTCATCTTTGGGGGTTTTTGAAAAGCGCTTTGTAAATTAAATGTATTATTATTATTATTCGCTGACTCACAGTGCTTGTTTCACTCAGTGGGGGAACGTCGCCTTCTGTTGGCCTGAACTTAGCTGAATTTTTTTTTTATTCCTTAGCAAATATAGTGTATACCATTGTTTCCCAAGATTTTTTCCTTGAAGCACCCCTTGCCTGTGTTCAAGAGAAGCCAGGCCCCCCAACCTCAACTCCTACCCACATAGACGCACAAAAAGAATGAAGAGATGAATTACAAACTTTTATTTGCAAAAAATAAACAGCGGTTGTAGGTTTTTGTTCTTATACTCTTATACACACACTTTTACGTTTCTCAGACATTGGGATTTTATGAATTTAATGTCTACAAATATATCTTTGGTAACCTCAGTGCAGTCAAAATTGTGCGCACCACCCTGCGCTCTCTCGCGCTCCCCTAAGGGGGTCCCGGACCCCAGGTTGGAACCACTGGTCTATACAACCAATTCAGAACAATTTAGGATAATCTTTTTTTGTTTGGATATGGGAAAGGCTGTTTATCATAATTGTGTGTGTGTGATGCTTATGTGAGACATCAATACATTTTTCCTCCTCTCCCTATTGTACAGGAAATAACGTCTCGTCTCGTTTTAGTCAGTGAAAACGAAGAGACATTTTAGCACTTTTTATTTTGTAAACCACATTTAGTCTTGTTCTTATTAGTCAACAATATTACATAATATATTTCATTATAGTTATCGTCACATGACCAGCATTTACACTGTGTCTCGTATTTGTCACGTGATAAATGTTCGTTGACATTTAGTTATAATTTTTGTTGACAAAAGCAACACTAGTTCCCCTGCCGAGCTACGGGCTGTCATGTAAACATTGGGTCCTCCAGGTAGCCGGGGGAGGGTCTGCTTGCTGCAGTGTCTGTTGCAATGCCGGTGATTTCCCTGAACCAGCAGGTGCTAAACTGGCATTTAAGTATCGATACCATTGTATTGTTTAGTATCTCAGAATTAATTTTTTTTGACAACCCTAACATTTTCTTCACCCTCAGTGTTGCCATCCTTCACCAAAATGCCCATGGATCTGACTGTTCGTGCGGGAGCAACAGCCCGGTTAGAATGTGCTGCCACGGGCCATCCCACTCCTCAGATCGCCTGGCAGAAAGACGGAGGAACCGACTTTCCTGCTGCCAGAGAACGGCGAATGCATGTTATGCCCAGTGATGCTGTCTTCTTCATTGTGGACGTGAAAACAGAAGATATTGGAGTATACAGCTGCACTGCCCAGAACACAGCTGGGGCCATATCTGCTAATGCTACATTAACTGTACTTGGTAAGAGATTTTACTCAATTACAGCCATAATATTGGATGCTAAGGGACAGGTGTTAAGAACTGTGACCATATAAAATAATCATAACATCATTAAGCTTTTTTACTTTCTAGATAATTTTTTTTGTCTCGCATGCATAGTAGTATTTGTTGCTGCATGCTTGATGAGTGTGTTGCATTTAAAACAATAGACACTTCTAAAAGTAACCTTTTATCCATCTTTCCTTCAGAAACCCCTTCTTTCCTACGACCGCTGTTAGACCGCACTGTTGCAAAAGGTGAAACCGCTGTGCTTCAGTGCATCGCAGGTGGAAGCCCACCGCCACGACTCAATTGGACCAAGGATGACAGTCCCCTAGTGGTGACTGAGCGCCACTTCTTCGCTGCTGGAAACCAGCTCCTGATAATTGTTGATGTAGCTGAGGGTGATGCTGGCACCTACACCTGTGAAATGTCCAACACACTTGGCACAGAGCGAGGCAATGTCCGTCTTGCCATCCTGCCCAACCCCAACTGTGACTCCTCTCAGACTGGCTCTGGGGTATTGAGCTCAGTCAGTGGGTCAGAGGACGATGGATGGACCACTGTTGGTATTGTCATCATCGCCGTGGTCTGCTGTGTGGTGGGAACATCGTTGGTGTGGGTGGTCATAATATACCACACACGCAGGCGCAATGAGGACTGCAGTGTCACTAACACAGGTCAGTACTATTGCCAGGGTAATTCTGTTACACCAGTCACACAGCTGCAGCTGGTGTTTACGGATGGCTCACTGACTTACTGTTGTCTTCTGAATAGATGAGACAAACCTACCTGCGGATATTCCCAGCTACCTTTCATCACAGGGCACTCTGGCAGACCGGCAGGATGGATATGTACCTTCTGAGAGTGGTAGCAACCACCAATACATGAGCTCGTCTATTGGAGGGTTCTACATGCAGCCTAAAGATATGAGTGGTAATGTAACAGTCTTTAAAATACCTTGTCTGGATCTTCAAGTTTCAAAATATAATGTGTATCATGCATCACCTAATAAACTAGTTAATACATTTGATTGATATTGTAAAATTATGTTGTTTAATGGGCTTTTATGTTTCCCACAGGTCTTTGTCACCTGGACACAGGAAGTGAAGCAGACATGGAGGCAGCTATTGACCCTCTGATTTGCCGTTACCAAGGACCTATTAGCTCCCTGCTGAGAAGAAGCAATCTGTATGGGCCAGAGCCCACCGATACACATACAGGTACAGTGACAGCATCCAGGGTTTGCTCTCTTTTTTTTTTCTATTTTATTTAATTTTTTCTTAATTTGTAAAGTGCTCTATTATATAGTGTGTTTAAATGTGATGCCATGTTTCTTACATTTTTGAGACCTGAGGGCCAACTGCTTACTGCTAAAAAACAAAAGCTCTTCTGTGGTGTTTTTGGCCTGCAGAAAGAAGTAAATGATGTAACGATGTTTCACCCACTGCCCTCTTCCCCCAGGCTGTGCTGCCGAAAAGAGCCCTCTCTGCAGGGACACTTACAGCGCTACCCTTCCCATCTCAAAGAAGAGAGACTGTTACCCCTATTCTGCATCCTTGTCTTCTGATCCCTTTGAGCAAATGAGCCCTGGCGTGCTGATGCAGCTTCCCACTGGAGTCCAACCTGGGCCTGCACACCTACAAAGCCAGTGTGTCTGCACAGGGGAATGTGAGGGGGGAGAGTGCAGTCGACCTCGGCTGTTCTCAGGCCCTTATATGGGTGAGTCAGGCTTTTTGCCCAAATATAATAACATGTGTTAACTTGTCTGATGAAAGTGATCATCTGATGAAACTTCTCTTGAATCCAAATCCAAAATTTAAAATTCAAGATTATAAAATACTGTATTTATCATAGAGAACAGTACAGTAGTAACCATACAATTTAACATTTGAGACAAGACTAAGCTGATTTAGACTTGAAGTTTGCACCCTGGTTCCTGGGTCTAATCTGCTGCTTATGTTTTCGTGCAAAACTAAAGATGCAATCTCAGGACACCAAATATTTTTGTTGGTATATTTGAGTGACAGAAATCTGTGTAAATTAGGTATTTGACCAGCACACTGCTTTAAGCGTATGGAATGTTTTAGCCCTAAACATACTTCCATTCCTATCTTAGGAACATTTGGTAAAGCTCCTTGGAGACCTCAACAAGACCTTTACCCCGGCCTCTGCACGTCAATCACTCATAGTGGAGTCAAACTTCATGAGAATCCTTATGCAGCCCTTGATACAGATTCTGACCATGAGGAGGACCTTTCCCATCACCTTACAGCCGATCTGGACATTGGTGTGTACGAGCAACCCTTCGAAAGCAACAGAAAGGTCAGCTCTCAGCCCTGCTCGTAGCACCACGGACAAAGTGAGAACGAGACTATACTCTCCATTCTGTTTGTTAAAGAGGAGGTCCAAAAAGGAATTCTACCTCAGAATGGGTGCTCCTCACGCACGCTCGTTTGAATGTAAAAGATAAAATGAGGAATCATTCAAAGGAATTTAGACAAAAACACAAAGTAAAATGTACAGCTTTTGTTTATTCTGTACAAAAAGATGTGAAATATATACATTTTCGAAAGTTTAATTATATTTTGTAAATTAACTGTGTAAATAGGATCTATTATTTTGCCAACTTTTTTTAATGTAAAGTTGTCATGAACAGACCTGAGTTGAATACTCTTCATACCTAAGGGAATAGTAATGGCTGGTCCACCTCTTCTATACAAAGATTCTTTTGTGATTCTGTTACATAATTCTATATTTTTGTTCAGTTTTGACATCTTGGTCAAGCAGATACACTCAATCTAATATGAAACCAGTTTTTAGCTTTCATTGTTTGACCCTGTTCTGTTAGTGAGTTTAATCCTTTATTCTTGCATATGCTTTATTGCTACAAGTAAGGCACCCTTTTGCACATATCAGTTCATGATAATAAAACATCTTAACATGTGCTGCTACGCAGTGGAAACATTTAAGTTTTTCCTTATTCTATATACTGCAATGGTAACATTGTTGCTACAGCTGACACTCTAAAATACAGTTGCATCCATTAAGTCAAATAAATTGCAGTTTCACTGGAGATCTTTATATGCTCAGTGCAGTTCCCAGAACTTTTTTCTCCACAAAAATATGAGTAAAATTATACCAAAGTGTTTCTTCTAATGAATTGCTCAAAGAGCCATTTTCAGCACCTTTATTTTAAGAGCAAAGAAAAGAAGCGATAAAGCTTTTAAAAGTTCTAGTCTAGTCAGGTTCCATGACTGCACACACCCAGCAGTGCTCTTGTTAATTAGGCAGTAAAGTCTCTCCTGCCCAGAGGATTGTACATGTTGCAAGCTTCACCAGCATTCCGAACAGCCGTGAATGCAAGATGTGGGAACCACACACAAAGCAAGACACCTGGAACACAGCTGGCCCATGGACCAACAGTTGAAGAACAAAAATGATCTCACCCAAAAAGTTGTTCAAATATCTCTTTAAATGTTGATGGTATGCAGATTGGTTTGATTAGATAACAGCCAAATGGAGAAACACTTGTCTATCATCAAGAAAATTCTAAGGCATTACAATAGACCAAGGGGATAGTAAAATTTCCTCCAGGACAAAATGTGCAAAATGGCCAGATAGTGGTCAGTTTGCCACCAAAGCCAAGTTTTTTGTATATACAATTTGTTAGGGCTGAAACAATGCTTATGTATTGTTCACCCATTTCTAAAATGAACAAGAAATGAGCTGTGGCTCATTATTCTCTAAAGTTTTATTGGTGCTGATCAAATAGTTTTGAGGCAGAGCAGCACATGCTTAAACAATAGCCAACAACGTTTTCACTAAGGGTAAAAAAAGAGAAAGTGAACAGCCTGAATTCCATAAGAATTCCATCTCTTTGATTTTGGCTCCAACCAAACTAGACAGGAAATCGACTATTTTTTGGACCACCAGTGTCTGGTGCGCATTTGGCTGTGCTGGTCCTGAATCAGTTTCCAAACCCCTGTGAATATTTACTAACTTGGGTGGCTCTGATCTGGAGCCTGTAGACCAGGCCAACTCCCTCATCCGCCACTCTGACTGTAGCAGATTAAATTAATTTAGCATGCCTGAGCCTTATCACGCCATTAGACACTCTGAATTTCATAGTTAATTTGGCCTCATTGCTGCCAGATGTGGAGACATGGACACAGAATGTTGGCAGTAATGGATGGCCAGAGGCACCCTGATGGATTTCTGGCTCAGTTTTGTGGGGGGATGTTCATTTATTTTTTAAACGTGCCCGAAATCTACAAGCAAGTTTATATTCGCAACTGTTCTGGAAGCTATTCTGGTGGAGAAAATTAAGGGGAAAGAGAAGGACTTTTCTTTGAAATGGGTCTTTAAGTCTGAAGCGTGCATCTTCTCCATTGGAATCACACAAGTCTTCTTTTTCTCCCTCTCCTTCTCCTTGTTTCTTCTAAAGGATTATGATTAAGGACAGATAAGTGCTTTTTTCCATCTTGTAGATGTTGCAATAAATCACAAGCTGGTCCTGCCTAGGCAACTGGCTGTCTTGACAAATGTTCCACAATAACGATCTCCCCCTCACTTGCCTCTCCTAACTCTTTTAAGGAAGAGAAGGGTAGAGGGACAAACAGGGTAGAGTGTTGTTCTGCATAGTTCTGTCTCTTTCAGGACAATTGCACACAGGTGTCTGTATTGGCACCGGTGAAGCCAGTAACACTTAAATTCCTGACCCTGGTGGGGGACAACAGCTTTATTAGGTTTTTTCCCAGCTTTGCTTATTTCGTTGGTACTCATTCAGGAAATAAATGCTAGGCCCAATCTTCATTTCTGCAGAAACCTTTGTCCTCTATAATAACACATTTACAAATGAAATTGAAAATGACCATTCTGTCATACGTGAACACACCACAGCACACAGTGTGAACAGCACAACATTCTTCCTCTGCTTTTAACCCATTCATCAAGTGAAACAGCAGGCAGCCAGGAACATGGTGCCCAGGGGGCAGTGTGTGGGGACGGTACCTTGCTCAGGGTACCTCAGAGGTGCTTAGCAGTCTTGGGAATCTAACCCACGACTTCCTGATTGCAGGGTGCACACCCTAGGATACCAGTTGCCAATTTAAACATATTTTCATTATTTGAACTGTTTATCTGTACTGACTGTTGTAGACAGAAAAACACCATGGACAGGTCAACTGTCCTTCACAGGACAGACACATGCCACTTTTTTTTTTTAAACTTATTTTGTGTGTGTCAATCTATTTTTTTGATTGAATCTATTTGTTTACATTCCCCTTCAAGCTAATGTTGAGCTAGCACTCACTATGCTGCATGATGCTACAAAGATGCTGTGTTTATTATTGCTGGAGGTTTTAACCAGATCAGCCTCAAAACCTTGCTGCCCAAATTCCAGTTTGTTGATTTTTAAGCCAGAAGAAATAACATGCTGGATAACATTTGCTGATGCTTACAAGGCACCCCCCCACACACACACACACAAAATCACACAAAGATTGACTGCTGCATGAGTTTTTTCAAGGTTTGATGATGGCAATCAAAAGTGACTTTGGAACAGCAACATAATATCTTTGGTTTTAGTTCCACGGTCCGTATTACAGAAACTTCCTAACTTAACACTTCTTAACTGTGTAGTAACCATGGTAACTGCAGTTTAGGATCTTATTTAGGAATAAACCATTATAGAACAATCGTTCCTAAGTCCATTTTCAAATCCTAATTTGAATTAAGAAAAGTGTATGACGGAAGCACCCTAACCTCAAAAACCCTTAAACGGTCCTAACTTTAGGATAACCCCTCCGCTGTCCTAACTGTCGCCAGCTGATTATTTAGACTAGGGCTGTGTGATAATACCTTTAGCTGATCAACTCTGCCCAGCTTTGGAGAGGCGACAGGTCGGCACAGGGCTTTCCCGTTTGTGGCACAATTAAAAAATGCGCTTCATTTTCGTTATTCGTTGTTTCACTAAAGGTTTTCAGGTTTTTTCACACACAAAGCGAAGTGTGTGTGTGTGTGTGTGTGTGTGTGTGTGTGTGTGTGTGTGTGTGTGTGTGTGTGTGTGTGTGTTTGTGTATGTG
>JBBIGB010000129.1:24147181-24162164 GCA_037577075.1 Alestopetersius hilgendorfi
TATTGGCAGGTGCCCCTGAGTAATGCTGCCAAGGAGCTGACTGCGTTCCGGACCCCCTGGGGTCTTTTCCATTTCTCGGTGATGCCGTTCGGCCTGCATGGGGCTCCCGCGACATTTCAGAGATTAATGGATCAGGTGCTGGACGGAACAAATGGCTACGCAGCAGCATTGGACACTTTGTGCTTGATTATTTTGTTTCAAGCCTGATTAAATTTCACCCATTTTATCCTCACTCTGACTCTGAATTTTTGGCCAAGCCCACTCATTTTGAAGGGCCTGGTTGGTTACCTTCACAGACACCACTTCTGAACATACAAATCAGACCAGATTTACTTCAATTATTTATTTATAAAGTTCTGCTATATTATTAACAAAAGTACAATAACATTTGGTTTACAAACATTTTAAACCAATAAGGTGCTTTTTTTTAACCTGTCGTGTCCATCATCTTAGCGAGCAGAATGTGAAGCTGGGTGCCATAATGTGCCAGACACCTTTGCTTTGCCAAGTGGGACTTGACACTATAAGCCCCTCTTGTTATCTGAACTCTTTATTTTTTTATTCATTCAATTCGATTTAATAAGTGAAATTAGACAGGAAAGCACACCCCTGGGACACAGCCTCCTCACCCTACTGATGAAAATGTTGATTCGGAAGAGTATGTGAATAAGACTGAAGTGCAATTAAAATTGGGGGTTATACGTCGGACAGGACCATCAAAGTTTGTGATCTGCCCTCGCATGCCCCCGACCCTACCGTCTAAGGTGGCATTCATACAGAAAAGGTGGCCTGAGGCTGAGGTCCCATACCCACTGCATGATACCCCTCACCCCACCCCTACCCAGCCCCCCAGGATAGCACCCCCACAACGGTAACCACACCCCCTGGGCCCCATGGTACCACCCAAGACCGCCAGCCTCCCAGGGGCACACAAGATGGCAAGGTCACGAACCTAAGAGATCAATAATGGGGGAACGGATAGAGCTACATTTTGACAGTTGGTCACTGGAGGAGGCAGATATTCTCTCCTAACTGAAATGATATAACACCAGACCCCAGGGCAGTGAGGACCATAAGTGCTGAGTACCCTCCCAGATCAACACTACTTAAGTCTCCTAACACACATTGTCTCAGGGAAGCAGAAACATTAATCCCTAAACATACCTGCTGCCAAAACCTCCTAACAGGTGTGCACATGGCATGCATGTAGTCATCTGGTGTGTTACCTGTGCAGTGAGTGCAGATGTTAGAACTTATGAGACCCATCTTGAACATCCTTTGCCCTGTTTAATGTGTTCTGTATAATGTATAATTCATCATGTATACATATTATGCATATGTATTCTCATCTAGATTAGTGGACAAATCAATTTCCCATTTTGAGATTGGGAGTGAAATTGAACTGTCTATGTTCCACAGTATTTTTGAAAGTAATTTCGGGATGGAGAGCTTCATAAATTCAATTACAATAGAAGGTAATTGCAAAGTTATTTCTTCATGTTTAAATTTTGCCTGAACTGAGGATTTAAGTCATTGATGTTCTAAAAATGTACCACTATGAATAGTGTACTGTGATATGAGTTTGTGAAATGGCATACATTTTCCGTCTTGGATAATGTGCTCCAGGTACCTTATTCGTTTGTCTTTCCATGATGTGAAACTCTTTTATTCAGTAGGATGTCCGGATTGTTCCAGATAGGTGAACGGTTGCATTAGGTAAGTGAAGACTTGGTTAAGTCCCACCAGGCTTTTAGAGATGTTTTGATGTTAATGCTTTGGAAACATTTATGTCATTTAATGCTGGAGTTGATAAAAGGCAAGTCTGAGATTTCTATGATTTCACAGGACATTTGTTCTAGATTTAGCCATGGTGTATCTAGAGGGCTGGGGGTTAATCAATTTCAAAACATATTGTAATCTATTGGCAAGCAATAATAATAAATAATAATAAGAGTTTGACAGGTCTAAACATCCACAGTCTTTTTGTTTCTGTAGGATATTCAGGAGTCAAGATTCAAGATTTTTATTTGCCATTTGCGCATAAGACCAGCAGTCCACACATATTGGAATTCATGTGCAAAGCTCTCAGAGTCAATTTTTGGATGGGTAGAACAAAAACTAAAGCCTAGAATACAGAATCTACGAATAGTATATACTATGTAAAAACACTGTACAAAGAGGGTGGTAATATCTACACAAGAAGAAATTGTACTCGCCGAGGGGAATCCAAATAACATTGCAGGTATTGCATACTTATAGTATTGCACATTTAAACAGACAATGATTTATCACATTGTACAGTACAAGTGAGGTGAGGTAGTGTGGTGTTATATTAGGTGTTCAGTGATTTTGTCCCAGGAATCTGTGGCTGTTGGCTCGCTCCACCTCAGTCCCTTTGGTGATAATAGGCTGCAGGCCAGGGAGTTCTTCGTGAAGTCCAGTACCCTTGATGAGCCCCAGAATGGCGGTGTCATCAGCATATTTGATGACAATGGCATTGTCCGGGGTGGAGACACAGTCATGAGTGTACAGTGTGAGGAGTTTGGGGCGTGTCACCTGGGTTACAGTGGAATCGCAGAGGGCCTTTGAGGGTGTGTCTGGGTTTAGCCTGTCAAACCTGGCATAGAAGGTGTTGAGGCTGTATGGATGGGTGGTGTCTCAGGGGTCTGTAGCTGTTGTGGTTCCCCAGTAGTTTGTGACAGCTTAGTTTCCCTGCCACATGCTATGCGTGTTGTGGTTGAGGTAGTAGCCTTCAAGTTTTTGTGAGTGAGTCCTTTTTTCTGCTCTGATTGTCTTCTGTAGCTTGTTGCGGGCTGTCTTAAACATGGTGGTTTGTCTTTCTGTAAAAAATTGGAGATGTGTGAATCTAATGACTTGAACCAAACAGATGAGTTATGGTTTATAGGGGATCACAGAAAATAAGTAGGTAATTTTGAGTAATACCATCATTTTAATAGTAGCCACTCTGCCCATGAGTGATATGGGCAGGGAGTTCCACCGTGTGTTGTTTTAAGAAGTGTAGCATAGTTTTGTTCAGGAATGAAAAAACAATATTCAGGTAAGACCCTTAGCAGTTTTACAAATGTGGGTTTTATGGCAACAGACACACATTTTCATTTTATTAGCACTTTTTAGTGATGTTATTTTATTTATTTGTGTGTGTGTGTGAGCTATAGGGGTGGAGTTCCAATAAGGCTCTCCTACACCCCTAGGTAGGGATATTTATTATAAGTTATGTTAAACGTTAAGTGATGGCCTATGACTCAACACTACACTGCCTGCTTGGGTAATTAAAGGATCTTAAGTTACCCAACGCAGGCTACACTGCTTGTTTCATGACAACGCCACCCCAGGATTTCACCTGGAGAATATTAAAAAAGAAAGAAGGCACACAGGTTCGTGGCACAACAGGGTTCGAAATGTGGTTCCAGTTTAAAATACAACTTTTATTTAAACCATTTAAAAATCATAAAATGCAATGTGACACTGGTTGAGACAACTGCAACAAGGCTGGCCAGTGGGGCAATGGCTCCCAAAAGAAAAAGAAAACCTCCAAACAAATTAACTACACACACGTGAACAAAATACCCAAACCCAAAAGGAAGGGACACCACTACCACCATGGGCCCAGCACTGTAAAACGAAAGAAACAAAAGTTTAAACCAACATAAACAAAAAAAACCCAGCAAAACAAATACTAAAGAGGTTGACTCCCGCTCCCAGTCATATTAAATAAAAGCAAAATCTTCCCAAAAAGGCAACACAGGATTCCAGGGAAGACAAAGCACGAGTTCAAAAGACTAAAATAGGAGGACAAGGGACAAGGCACAGAGCTGGCATGCAGACGTCTTCTTCTTCCTCCCTTTTTTGTGGTTGACAACTTTTCAGCGTACAGTTCGGTTCTCAAAAAAAAAAGGCTAAGATATTGGGGGGATTTAAAAAAAATCTGTGTGCGACTGAAATTCCAGATCAACGTAAAACTGGGGGATTACTGTATATCATTTTTCATGCATTATTTATGTATATATATACATATACATATATATATATATATATATATTAGAGGTAATTTTTTACGCCGTAATCTTGGCGTTAACGGATATTTTTTTTTTTGCCGTTAACGGCCCAGGTTTACTAAAATTCAGCTACATTTCCAAATAAAATATAACTGTATGAATATAGAAAATGTGTCTTGAAATGGTAAAATACGTTGTACTTAGAGGCTGGAGGTGCTAGAGCGACTCGGTGTTTACACAATTTCCTCTGGGATCTATGTTTTCTGATTATTTACTTCTCTTTACTGCTGCCATTTCTAGCATCTGTGGCAGCTGCAGACCAGGATCTCCCCTGTGGATCATCTCAGTGTTTCTCTTGTTTTTCATCTTGTCCCTCTTAAAGCCCTGTATTTTTATTAGTGTAAATTAAATTAAAAGAGGTGAATATGGGTCTACATTTACATTTTCTTTAGGGGCAATGCATAAAATTGAGTTTAAGTGTTCTAGGGTATTTAGGGTTTATACTATAAAAGGCCATATTTTTAACCACAAAACAACACCACGGTATTTTACTATACACGGGTGCTCTCGCAAAAAGTGCGGGGTTACTGTATGTACTTCTTGTGTACCCCAGTGGAAAAGGTTTTTCTTTTCCAGTGTTTGTTTTTTTTTTTTTACTTCAGGCCATTGTATCTTTGTTTCTTTAGTCATCCAGAAATGCATCTTAATGAAAATTCTTATCTGTTTTTTAACATTTGTGAATGCTGTATGCCTCCTTCAAACCCATGTTTTACTAATTGTTGGGGGGGTTACTGTGTGGAAAAATAGCACAGTAACTATTCCACAGCCTTACAACAATATAGGTGTCTTTCACATCAACCTGAGAAGATCACCAAGAAGAATGGCTGGGTAGATGGTGTCTCTGTCATTGTACACTGAAATGAGCTGAGTATTTAATTCACTTCTGTGATTGCATACAAGCAACAGGTAACTTGTTTATATCAAGAAAGTGACTGGATTTCTCAACATAATCTGCATGCCACATCCCAGTACCGAGGAATGTTCACCTTGTGTTGCTGACCTTGCACCCACTGACAGAAAATTCACTCCACCTTTATGCTTCAGAGCATTACATGGTATTTTCCTATGCTGAGACCAAGTTCTCACATTATTATGAAATTAGAGAACAAGCTTCCATAGAGTGAAACAAAACTATCTATTCACGTATATCTGTTACTCTGCATCAGAATAAATGGGTTAGGGCACATCCAAAGTGAAAATAATTAACATCAAGCTTTACACAAATACTTTTGGTCAATTATTTTGTTTCATTTTGTGTTGATTCACACAAAGAAAAAACAGACTGTGGACTCAAAGCTAACGTGATGGACAGTCCAGCTGTCCTTTTTCCCTTCACCCCAGTATAAAACCATTAGTGTGTTCGTTATATGTTTGTTCTCTGTGACTTTTAATTGGTCAAAGCTCTTGGCAACACAAACCTTTCATACAAAGGCTGATTAGGAGCAACAAGAGCTGTGCACTGCTGACTTGCAGCTGCCTGCTGCTTGTATCTCTGTGGCTAATGAGACTGAGCTGTAGCAGAGAAAGTGAGTGGAGGTCAAAAAGCTGGACAGTGGGAGGCAAAAGGAGAACATCATCCCCTCTAATGAACCCCCTGTGGATTTCAGACCCATCAAGGTTAACGAACATGCAAATCACAGGTCCAGGGTGTCAATGGCCTCCCTTAGAACCGCGCATGCATCAATTGTAGCATGTTTTGCTGCCACTGGATGATCAAAACCTGGGTTAAAATGTACACACAAGCTTGATGTGAAGGTGTGCAAAGCTGCCATTACATCTTCCTTATCTGCTGATGTGAGAAATCTAATTTTTACTCATCGCAGTGGAATCTCTGATTGGGCCTCTGAAGAGACATGTTATGAAGCCCTCCGGTCACTTTTTTCTCTAAATTGTCCTTGTTGTAGGGGTCCCATCTTCTCAGTTCATTCAGATTCGCCACCCCTGATTTGCCCAAGGCCAGCAAGCACAAATCTGTCTGGCAGAAGGTTAGCTTAATTTGGCCCATAAGGGACTCATATTCTCCTTTTGTTTCTGATACTTGTGGCCATCTTTGGATCACTGGAAGTTATTTTATTTCTTTAGCACAAAGACCATTGGGGGTGAGTGGAAGGGTGACTGGAGCAGCTTCACAAAACTACCATGCAAGATTTAAATCTATATTTTAGAACATCCACTACTGTTCTGAGTGTGCTAGATACTGGTACTTTGTCCTTGCTCACTGCATTACCATTCCATGAAAAACACTTCAAGGATTCTTGTCCATGGTTGAACTTGAAAAATGCCCTGCATGAAAAAGCAGGAAAGGTTATTTACCTGGCTGCAGCTGTCATTGTTAGATGCACTTTGAATCTGAAATAGCTCTCTACATTAACATCAGGTTTTGTTCATTTAATTTAAAAATAGAAAGTACAACTCCAGACCAGCAGTTGTGTGAACTACTAAACTACTTTAGTAGTACAGAGTATTTATATCCACCTCTTCCTGATCACAGCATTTTGTGTTCTACATATGTATCTAGTAGGTTTTTTTTTACTTCTGTGTAGTCTTGGCAAAAGCAGTTTCCTCTGATGAATAGTTTTCTAATTCTGATACTGATTAAATATTGCCCCCTGGTGTTTTTCCCACAGTACTGCAACCCTTGAACTCATTCTAATCAAGACTTAACAAGCCAATGATGTGAACAGAAATATGTTCTCATAATAATCAGATACATATTTTCATTCTGAAGATTACACTGTGAGACATTCAGTTACAGTTCAGTCTAGAGTACTGAATACTGTGTTCCACATGGTAATGACCAGAGAGGCTGCAGAATCTCTGATAATTGCCCGCAAGTTTATCGTAGCTTTTCTGTCAGTCTGTCAGTTCTGGTCGCATGGTCAAATTTTCTTTGACACCATGTTTTAAATGAGAATATTCAAATGAACATCACTGAGCTTGTGAAAAGCTTGTACATGAGACCAATAAGGAGCAAGCAACCACGCACACAACAAATAAAGTATCTAGTTCAGTGTTCAATCCTCAATCTGCTGGTCACCTTGGACAAAACAAAAAAGACAGCCATGAAAGGTATTTCAGAAAAGATTGCTCAGCTTTGCCAGATAATTTGGTTGGCCTAGTGGTTAGGGCATGGGCCCTGCAATCAGAGGGTTGGGCTTCGAATCCCAACTGCTAGTGTCACCACTGAGGTACCCTTGAGCAAGGTACCTTTCCCAAACACTGCTCCCTGAGTGCCTCGTTGGCGGCAGCCCATGGCTTCACTTGGCAAATGGGTTAAAAGCAGAGAAAGAATTTCACTGTGTGTTGTACTTGTAGGACTACGCATGTGACAAATAAAGAATCTTGTTCTTAATTTAAGGCCAAGCAGAATAGGAGTTCTGTCACATTCCTATTAGATAAACCATAACTTTTAATTACCTGTAAGCAGGATTTCTCAGGTAGCAAGATAATGGGTAAGGGAGTTGCCCTTGCGTTCGGAAGGTTGTGGGTTTGAATCCCCGGATTGCTAGTGGCACCCCAGAGGTAACATTGAGAAAGGGACCCACACACTCCTCCCTGGGCATCCCACTGGTATTCCCTATTGAACAAGCCTGACCTCTGTCTTAAGCTATCTGGCTGAACTGAGACCTCTTGATTTAGGATATAAACCACTGGACATTAATTTGCTAAAAAAAAATCTATGAATTAGAAAAGGACATTTTTCATCTTTATATGAAATACCGTATGCATACACGTAAAGTTAAAGTAAAGTGTCTGTCATAAATGCGCACACCACAGCACACAGTGTGAACAGCACAAAATTCTTCTTCTGTATTTAACCCATTCACTAAGTGAACGAGCAGGCAGCCAGAAACAGCGCATGGGGAGCAGTGTGTGGGGATGGTACCTTGCTCAAGGGTCGCTGAGAGGTGTTAGAATTAGGGGTTAGGTTTATAGGGTTATAACCCTAACCCCAACCACTAGGTCACCAGCTGTCTTTCAACATAAATTTGATGCTTTGAGAAGGATTCTGTTAAAATGATTGTGTGCCTGCTTATGAACGTTCTAGACTATTTCCATTGTTCTTAATAAAAAAAATCTGTAGAACAATTCATCACAAATTATTACAAAATTCTCCCTTTTCTATATTATAACACAACAACAAACCACACAAGAAACACACAATTTTGAACATTGCCTTAATGTTGTCTATTTGAGATCATGTGCTACCAACTTTTAGTCTTTGTCTACACTGGAGTACTCCTGTGCCATTACTAGTTTTAAGAAATCTGGCAACTGCCATGGCGGAGACTACTGTATTGTTTCAGTTGCCAACACCCACACAGAAGCACCTTAAGGGCAAACTGAGAACTTTATGTTCACAGGGCGGTTGCACTTTCATAGGTTTGCACTGTATCGGTCCCTGTTTTCAAAATCCTTGTAGGCAAACTTGGCGTCCTTCTTGCTGTGGGGGATGCGGCCAAATGGGGTGTGGTCATTGAAGCAGCTTTCAAACACTTCATCCACGACTTTCTCAGCTTCTTCTCTGCTCACCTTCCGCACAGCGAGGATGGAGCGCAGAGCACGGCCCCGTACACACTCCTATGGGGGAATTGGGATACATGTGGTCAGTTACTCATTTGTTCTATGGACCAGAGCGTGGAGGTCTATGAAGAGGGACAGTTGTCAGATAGCCCCCAAATGTTTACATTCACAGTAAACTGAAGATGATGAACATTACAGCCTGTGCAACACAACTTGCCATGCCACCCACTTATTCAGTTATATTTGACTCTATGTTAATGTTCCAAATGATTCATACCAATTAAAATAGTGTTATTTTTTTACAAGCATTACAAAAATGGATTACATGTACTGGATATGAACTGATAAATATTTCAGTTAAAAATGTCTAAATGAAAATTAAAAAAAAACTGGTTTGTTAGATACAAAAACAGTGGCAAACAAAGAGTTTTTGTTCTAAATAAGCAGGAGTACAACTGATCAGGTGTTTTTCGGACGTTCATGGCGTTAGAGTAGTGCATACTGAGTGCCGACCATCTTTTTGCTCATTGGTGTCGTCCGACACCCACCAAAAACAGTTGACCTGACCTTGTGCAGTAAGAGGGTGAACCTGGTATTGGCAGCGATGTTTGTTCCTTTCCTGTCTATGGTGCCTCATCAGGAGGATTTTTACAAGACAAGAATGTCATTGCTTAGTTTTAACAAAGCATAGGGATCCATGATTTTTATTGTGGGACTATTTACAAAGACAACCTACATGTAAATACTTTGGACTGAAAAATTACTGACGCCACACAAAACTACATATTGGGCTGCAGGCTGGGGTTAAACAGCATCAGATGAACTCAAATGTAACGCCTTACTTAAGTAATGCAACGAAAACGCATAAGACTATGCGTTGGAATGCCTGTGTTGGCGAGTCCTAACTGTTTGAAGATTAAGTAATCGTCCAGACGAATGTCTGAATCAGGCGTTTTTGGGCGTTTGTGGCGTCAGGTGAGCGCGAACTAATTGACAACTGTTTTTCTCCTCATTGGAAAAATGGGCCAGTCATTACACTTTGATGAAAGAAAAAGCAAAAAAGGGTGTTCTACCTATGTAAAAAATAAGGCAATTCAAAATGTTATGAACCTAACCAGCAGATGACATAGGTCTATGGTAGTACTTGATTATTTTTATTCTGAATTTACATATAGGAAATGTTTTTATGCTTTACACGTTCAGTGCTCATCAATGCAATTATTTCAGATGGGAAGTAGTTATTGGTCTCATGTCTTTATTCATGATCATGGGACCTTGAATTTGCTATGTTTATTATACAAAAGTGCTAATAACTAAAACATTTAAGTTGTATAGAGACTTTACTTGATGGTGCTGCTTGAGGCCAAAATTAAACCTGGAAAGCTCATTGGTGAAGGAGCAGTCTCCGCTCAGGTTAGCTGCTCGAATCTGAAAAAGAAAAGAAAAAAAAAACAAAACACGACCAACATTAGGACAGTGCCACTGCAACTGGAGTTCCTTCTTCAAAGAAATCCAGAGTGTCCTAAACAAGATGCAGTAAAAACACCATCACACCCCTTACCTCTGAACAGGCCAAGTGCTTGAAGTTGTTGAACCAATCAACGTGGGCCCGGCAATGGTCAAAGGCATGAATGAGCTCATGCGTGACCACTCTGTTCATATGAGCCTGCTGGTGAATGTTGTTTTGACACAACACAATCTGCAAAGAGACATGCACAGGTCCTTAAAAAAGTATGGAAATGATATAAATTAAGAAATTAAATACACTTTTTGGGAGAAAGTCAAACATATTTAGAGGTCTTTATTTATTTTTGATGGCTTAATGCCCTCAAGGCCTTAGCCAATAATTCGCAAACATTCAGTGAGCCTTTACGCCCTGTGGATGGAAGCACTGTCATAACTTGGTATGGCCTGCAGAGACCACCAGGAATAAAGCAAATCTTTTGATGGATTCCCAGGCCAATTCAATCATGAGCCAAAATTTACAAGTACGATCATGTAAATAAATGAACAAAATTTAAAGAATGTTATGACATATAACACCAGTTATGTATCACCTATAGTATTCTGATTCTAAACACTTTTTCACACCTTCGCATTTACACTGATTTAATACACAGTCTCTCAGGAATTAGCGATACCAGTAATCAACACACAACCCAACCAGAAGGGTGGACTGCCAAGAACATGTGACACTGCCTTCAGGTCAGGTGATAAAGCTGCCCTAAGAAGATAACCTGGACTGTAGA
The DNA here is from genome assembly GCA_037577075.1 of Alestopetersius hilgendorfi. Lineage (NCBI taxonomy): Eukaryota > Metazoa > Chordata > Actinopteri > Characiformes > Alestidae > Alestopetersius > Alestopetersius hilgendorfi. The sequence continues at coordinate 24,158,031 of JBBIGB010000129.1, forward strand.
GCACTCTCTGCAGCTGCATCCTGGAGGGGCACTGAAACTGTGCCACATCAGATCACAGGACCCTACAGAGGATAGTACAGACTCTGATGCAGACATTTACACCACACACTGCATCTGCAGAGCCACCAGCATTGTGGATGACCTCACACACCCCTCTCACACCCTCCTATCCCTCCTTCCATCTGGCAGCATCCAGGTCTTCAGTACCAGGATGGTTTTCCCCCTGGCCAACAAACTCCTACATCAGGATAGTACATCACACAAACACTCACACTCTGAACTGAACTGCTTTGTTTCCCTTTTTACACACACTAAACTCTTCCACATAAACAAACAAAACTTACCTCCCAACTGCCACTGTAAATCCACTGCTAGAATACAGAATACACAATAAATACCCAGCTGACTAGACTTGGCTTGTCTGAAGAAATTCATTAGCCAAAGTAGGTGTTGAAACTGGATCTCTCAGGAAAGTAAATTTCCAGGACCAGGTTTGGGGGCCACTGCTTTCAGGGGACAAACAGAAAATTTGACTAATTTGTAAGATTTCCTCTTACCTGAGATGTTGTTGCATCAAAGCCACCACTAACTGTTCCATCACAGTCTTCACAGGAGAAATGTCTGTCTTTGTAGACTGCACTACAGAGACAAAAAATCAAATATTAGTAGTAATAGCGGTTAATTTCAGGGGGAATGAAACAGAAAAAGACAGGAATAACAGTAGGTACCAGCCAGAATTCTTCATGGCTCCAAGTAGCAGCTTGGCATATGGACCTGAAGGAGAAAGAATGGCCTGGATGAAATTAGGTTCATGTCCTGCAGCTTAGTGTTTCTAACACACCCACCTTTAACTTAGAAAAGTCTTGTTCATTAGTTCAGTGGTTAAATCAGGTGTGTTGAAGCAGGGAAAACATCTAGCATGGAGGACGGATACTAAGGTTAAATGTCCCATGACATGAACAACTTAACATTAATATCCTGCCTATGGTCCTGCAATGGCTAGAAATTGCGATAGGTATAAAGAGTGCTTTAATCATCCTGATCAGCCAAGAGAACAACAGCGTATACGGGGAACTGACGACATACAGGGAAAGGTTACATTCCCTTTCTCATGCTTTGCCCATCCAGAGAATTGTGTCCCCCCTCCCCTAAAAATTAGCTCCACCGACTGTCAATGCTAAGTGTGAGAGACCACTTTTGCCTGTAGAGACAGCATGGCAGTTGCTCTGTGCTTAGATATACAAATGAGCACAAATGCATTATTTTAGTTCCTTCATGTGAGCCTCTGAAGAACCAGCGGGTTAATATAATTTTTTTCCTGGAAATGCACCGATACAGAGCTGGTCTTTGCTGAAAGGCTGAAAATTAAGTCTGGATCATTTCCAACTCTCCTTGGCTCAGCTACAAACCTCGGACCAGTGATTTAACCTAACACTATATAATTCTGTTGCTTTGTAGTATATTACCTAGCTTTTTACCCTTAGAGTGTCACTGTAACATTAACTCTGTAGCCAACAGCCCAACAGGCTACTGGCGCAAATATAAAGCATCGGGTATGTGTGTGAGTGGTGTGTAAATCCACACATTAACTCTGTGTTGTGCTTCTTTGTTATTTGGACAAATGTGCTGCTGTTAGTGTTATGGTGAGCATGATATCTGCCTTTGCCCTCACTGAAATGGCAATGAGTGAGCACCTCTGCAAAACAGGGTGATCAGATGAGAATGGGTAAAATTAGAGGAGTCTTACAACAACTGGGCTATAGGCACTGATCTCAACTACTTGGCTATCAAGGTAATGTCCTAAATCTCACTACAGAGGATACAACTGTCTTATTCCAGCTACGTGACTGCAGTAGCCATTGACATACACTGTAAACATTAGGGCATGTTACCGTGACAAATCGATAATAATATTTTCACGGAAATCGCCAGCAGACTACAACAATTTTGCAGCGGGCAGCCCCTCCCCTGGCTACCTGGAGGTAGATTTTAGAGTGACTCTGATAAGAGCGACTCATGGATGTGACCCTTTCCTATCGGGATAAGTTACGTGGACGTTTTATTTTACATGAAGGTTATAGGTCTGAGCACTGCCCTTGCATTCTTGTTCACACTTCAGGGGTCAGACTTTTTAATCATATATCGATTTTAATGAGACATTTAGACACATAATAAAAATCACCAAAACGTCATACCAAAATGTTGTGCAAACAAATAATCACTACTAAAAACCAAGTAAAATTCAAGTATCAGACGAACAGTTAAAGGCATTTTAAAACGATTGTTTTGAGTTTTTGGAAAATGTGAATCGTCGAAGCAGATCAATTTTCAAGTGCCGTTCCATAACCTGGGGAATTGACAATAAATGCCTTGTATAATAAGAGCGCTATTGCTTGGGTTAGTTCTTATTTGTAATAAGTGAAGGTGTACGCTTATTGGTGTACATCGTGTAGTGGTGAGTACCAAAACATGAGGTAGATCACTCACTGTTGTTTACTACATCTATGAGTGAGTAAAAGGTCTTAAAGTAGGTAACTGCGCCTTCAATTGTGAGCTCATGCCAACCTTCATGCACCTTTAAATGCACTGCCAAATTCTGAGTCAGCTAATAATAATAATAATAATAATAATAATAATAATAATAATACATTTCACCTATAAAGCGCTTTTCAAAATATCCAAAGACTCTGTACATTTTTGAGTAGACAAAGAAAATGGAGGAGACCCAAACCTAGCGCCACAGCTCTCCTCCGCAAAGAACTGGTGTATCTGAGGACACTTAAATTTTATTATTAAAAAGGTTTTTTTTTCTCCCTCTGTAGTATCGAAAACAGTATCAAGTATCGAGTCCCATCCCTAGTATCGTATCGAGTTTGACAATTTTGTATCATGACAAGCCTCGTCCAAAGTTACATGTAATTAGGTTACCATAGATGTGATTGTTCCTTTTTAGGCCCCCATGTATGAAACAACCCTAAAACACCATTCAGTATGAAAACAGGCTCAAAAACATATTTAAACATGTTTTTTGTAATTTGTGTGTTTATGGGTGTATGACTATCTCTAGTGAGCAACAGAATGACCTTTCAAGAGGAATAGATCCAGTATCATGATGCCACATGGGGCCTGATATTCAAACAGCATTTCTCCATCCCAAGACAAGATATCCCTTCTTTAAAACGAGCAGTCATACTTTTGAACAGATATCCTCTTTTTTTCTGAATGAAAAGTAGAGAATGAAAAATGCTTTGAGTGCCCAAAGCCACTGGTGACAGGAAAAGTGTAATTCGTTATTCAGAATTTTACATTACAGTAGATTGTACATGACACACGGAGATTACATTAATTAAAGTAATTTTCACAATAAAGAATATGTCTACAACAGAACAGTACACCACAGGACAGTAGAGTACACTGCACTACAATACAGTACACTTTATTACACTACACTGCAGTACAGCACTGGACACCACAGTGCACTGCGCTACACGACAGGACAGGACAGGACAGGACAGGACAGGACAGGACAGGACAGGGCAGGACAGGGCAGGACAGCAGAATGGACTCACTGGTCTCCAGAGCGAACTGCAGCATGACCTGACACTTGTGGTTGAAAGTGAACAGACTTTCACCGATTGACCCTTTCTTGTATTTGCTTTTCTTTCTCTCTGGGAACAGGTTGTAGCCATAGTCCTCATCTTGCTCTTTAGTTTGATCCATTGATCCATCGGAGATGTCCGCGTGCGCACATCAGAGATCCGGCGTTCGGCTTCGAGCTGGACACAGAGAGAGGTCACTTTCGGTCCTGCTGGTCACGTGCTTGACGAGAAGCTAAAGGTGAAAGGGTGATCCACGTGGGGCCGCGCTTCAATTCTAACTGGATTCCTCCGCTAGTGTACAGAGTGCCACTCGCCATTGCTAGTGTACTCTAAAATATTAATTCAACAAACTGAATCGGACTTTGTATCACGCGCTGGACGACAGAAAATCTGTACTGTACTGTAGTGTAGTCTAGTCTCTAGTGTAGTGTAGTTTAGTGTACTGTAGTGTAGTGTGTTGTACTGTAGTGTAGTCTAGTCTCTAGTGTAGTGTAGTTTAGTGTACTGTAGTGTAGTGTGTTGTACTGTAGTGTAG
>JBBIGB010000129.1:24243585-24261387 GCA_037577075.1 Alestopetersius hilgendorfi
ACTGTCCCCTGTAGGTAGGGAATGGAAGTCGCTTTGGATAAAAGCGCCTGCTAAATGCCATAAATGTAATGTAAATGATGGGTGTGTCTGCTTTCTCACCGCTAACGGGTCGAAATGAGCAAGACACGCTGACAGGGCTGCTCTGAGCGAGTTTCTGAGTTTTTCTGTTTCTGTAATTTGTTTTCGTGTCTGTTGAGTGAGAAAAAGTGGTCTCACAGTGACCACTTTTGGTAAACCACATAAGGAACGCAATCCGTTCCAGCGGCGCATTGGTTATGCGGGGAGTTTATTATGCTTTGTCTTCATTTGAGACACGTCTGGCTGGATTCAGCTATTTTTTGAAATGTGAAACGCACTCTGTGAGTCACGTGCACAGTCACGGTGGCATTAGTTATGCGGGGCGTTCGTTCTGTGAGGCGTTCATTAAGCGGGGAACCACTGTGTATTTATAACCAAGTATAACCATATACACTTCTATGGCAGGAGAGCTGAACATTCTAGAATGCTGAAACAAGGGGTGGGGACGTGAAGTCGAGGGGGTGGGGAAGGGGCGCACAGTAACAGAAGCATTGAGAAGCGAGTTTGAGAAACGCTGCACTATTCCATGTCCAGTGCAAAATGGCACTACGGCAAAAAATGAAAAACTCATTGTCTATAGTCCATTAACTGGTCAGATTGAAACCAGCACACAATCCTAAAAGTGCAGATTCTGGACTGTGTGTGTCATGAAAGGCATATGCATTTGAGGGAAGGCCATGCAGAATGTATGAATGTGTTATGCTATGTTTGTTTCTTTGCGTTTTGATTTCTTCGCTTTTTTTCATATTGTGGTCGCCATGTCCATGACTTCATTGTTCCGTCTCTCCCCATATATCACAGAGCCAACTCTACCACAAAAATCTATTTTTTTAAATAATCAATATTCCAACTCTGCTGCTGAATCGTCTTCATCCCCTTAAAATGTGATAGCTTACTCATTTTCTGTGAAAGTCATTTTCTGGTCATGGAATTTCTCTTTACCCTCTGCTTGTTTTTGTTTATCTGCTATAACACATTGTTAAGTAATTATAATATTGAAGTGTTTATGTTGAATTAAGAAAAACATTGACGTGCAGGGCAAAGGGCATTGTTCGGATCCATTGACCTAATGATATCTGATGGAACTCAGAAATGACAGGATAATGAGTGTGTGAAGTGTGTCTTTTGCCCTGTCTGATATATGTTCAATGGTTTTTGCAGGCGAGGATCTAATGTTTCTCTGGTGCTAGACATGAGCGCTCTGGGCTCAGTGGAACCTCTGAATTGTGGAGTGCCCACTCCTCGAGAAAGAGCAGCCCAGGAGTACCTGCAGTCAGCCAGCCGAGCGCTTTCTCGCCAAAAGCTTCGAGATGTCACACTCAACACACAGGTTCTTCAAGCAGAGTTTGCTGTGAGTGCCACAATAACACTACACTGTGGTCTTTGCACAAGCGTAAAAGTGTATCATAATGTCAATTAACTGAACAGATTTTTTAATATTAGACTGGAAATTATTATAATTGTGATTTTATAATTTTATAATATTCACTTGCATAAAGGTATGAAAACCTGAAAACACCTACTGGGACAGAGACAAGAATAACATAAAATACAAAGTCCTATCTGTGCATTCTGTTTATAAGAGCTTGATGTGAAGCAATTTGACCCTTCAGTTTGTCAAACAAATGTTGAGTATTACACAAATGTTGCTAAATCCTGCTTGACTTTTTGTTTTTGCTTAATTCCTCCTTCTCAGGAAATTCCAATGAACTTTGTGGATCCAAAGGATCTAGACATCCCCAGTCATGGAACCAAAAACAGATACAAGACTATTTTGCCAAGTTAGTATCTCATGACATCACCATCTTGTACCATCATCTGCTTGGCAGCTACTTCCCATACAAGAAGATATATTGCTGCACTGGACGGATGGCATGTCACTTCAAATTAAGGGAGCCTCCCTTAGCCTAACTTATCACGCAAGAGCCAGAGAGAGTCAACATGTCCAAAATGATTAACATCAGTGCCAGAGAGAGATCATTGCACACTGGACCTACTGACACACAACAAGGGGGGAAACTATCTCTTTCTCTTTTTACTTCCCTCTCTCCCCTCATCGTGCTGTACAGTAACCCCCAGCTTTACCTGCATATAGTGAAAAATTGCGTTGTTGTGTTTTGGTAAAAAAAAAAACTGCCTTAAAATGCTTATTTTTATGGTGAATTTCAATTCATTTCCACAAAAAAGCAAAAAAAATGTGGAAGATATTTGCAGTTTCCACGTTATTGTGGGGATTTCCTCGTAAAACTATAAGTTCGGGTCACAAAAAAAAACAGTGTGTGAATCCGCGACTCCTGACCACTTAAAACTGGGGGGTTACTGTATATGTCTTTGGTATTCGACATCATATTGAACCTTGAGGAACACATCAGCCTTCTCAGATAATAAAAAAAAAAGGTTAATTTGTTGATATGAGCTTTGAAAGTGTTTATATAGTTTGCTCCTTGACCTAAAGCAGTACTCCTTCATTTTATGCTTATGTGTAACAAAAATTATATAATGAGAAAGTTAATATTGCAAGAAGAGTAATGTGAGTAAGATAGCCAACCCTGCTCAGCCGAAACCCTCATTTCTATCCCACTTGTTATCTAGTTACTGTAGCCAATTTATAGTGTATGGGTTGGCTTCTGCTTATTGGTTGAGAAGGTGCTAGTGTTGAGGTTAACAAGCTCTTCCTCTCCTCTTGCTTGAACAATACAGTCACGCTTAGGAACAACTTGTTCCCTGAAGTTGGCTCACTTTAAGGGACATTTGCTCCATTATGTAACTCGCAGGTTATGCCGCTTGGCTTGCTAACAGCTTCCCGTTTTGGGAACATACTCATCACTGAGCAAACTACGGAGGGCTTCTCTTATCAATATGCGCAAGATGGTATTCCTTCCGTCTCTCCAACTGGCCTGATTAACTAAAAATAGGAGAGTAAAAGTGATTTGGAAATGAACCAATGTTTACGTTTACGGCATTAAGCAGACGCACTTATCCAGAGCGACGTACATCAGTGCTTAAAGTAATCCACAACTGTTCTTAAAACCTGTAAAGCTATACTTAAATCAACAACAGCTATTTAACCAAGTTACTGCTGGCTAAGTGACAAACCCTGTAAAAGAGACAACTGTGAGATGGGGGCAAGTGGTTTTGTGCACACTTGTACTTTTAGCTATTACAAAGCTCAGTAAAAGCCTTAATATGAAAGATTACGCAAATGTTTGCAGTAAAAATGCAGAATAATTGCTTGGATGGGACGTTCCAGAGATAATTCGTCAAACATCTCAAGAACCCAGGAAAAAGAACCCCTGCTTGTATTCAGCGGTGTATGTGTATGTTCAACTTTATTTGTTTGTTTGTTTGTTTGTACCATTTGTAGACTTTTTATGTGAATAATTCGAAGTAAGAGAATTAAAAATAACAAATAGATTACAGCAAAGTGCAATAAAGGGCCCATGGTTTTTCATATTTCATTTTTTACTTGACCAACCTCTTGAATAACAAATATGTTGTTGTTGTTGTGCTTTTAAAGCCTACACTAATGAAATGTGTATATGTTAGTAGAAGATCCTTCTAAAAATTGCAATGTAGGCCTTTCCCAGATCAAACTAATTTGTCCAGAACATCCCACAGATGTCAAGCCAGCACCTTTATCATGTTCTTCAGGCTGTTCTTGAACTTCTTTATCATTCTATAATGATAATCATTTCAACATAAATCTCTTTTTTGACAGATCCACATTCCAGAGTCCTTCTGAAGAGCAAAAACAGTTGTGATCTGCTAAGCAACTACATAAATGCCAACTACATACGAGTAAGTACATTTGTTAATGACAAGTACATTTTATTTTGAAATGTTCTGGACCTTTAACTTATCTTTTACATTCACAGAATGGAACCTAAAAATCATTAATATTAGATTCTCATCATCAATCAAATAAATATTTAAATATTTAAATAAAGAAAACTGTGAAAATGGAATGAAACTCAAATATACTTCTTCTGTAAATGTGTGTATATTACTGCCCTCTTGTAGGGTTACCTGGGAAACGAGAAGGCTTACATTGCTACGCAAGGTCCCATGATCAACACAGTAAATGATTTCTGGCAGATGACCTGGCAAGAGGACTCTTCTGTCATCGTCATGATCACTAAACTGAAAGAGAAGAACGAGGTGATGTGCTTCTTACCTCAAAATGGGTATTTTTTGCACATTGTTTTATAAAATTGTGCTTAATATGTGTTTTTGTGGTCACAGAAGTGTGTTTTGTACTGGCCTGAGAAAAGAGGGATTTATGGGAAGGTGGAGGTCCTTGTCAACAGTGTGCGGGAATGTGAGCACTACACTGTCCGCACTCTAACACTCAAAGTATGTTTTAAGCACTATTCAAGCTGGATTACTTTTACCAGTTGTGATATGATGTGTGGGATTTACTGACTGGCATAGGATACAATATTACTGTATTACAGATTTCCAAAAGAAAACATTTCAGGCGATCAGATAGCCACATACCTGGCAAATGCATGCTAACAATACTGTGCTTTTAACTGCCATTATAAGACTGGGACCACTTCACAAAAATACTCCATAAACCAGAAAGCTTGGTCAAAGCTGTGGCTTTGTCAGTAATAGTCCATAATAATAGTGGTAGTAATAGTAATAGTTGGGGTGGTAGTAACCTATTTGGGGTGGTAGTAGCCAAGTGGGACAAACACTTGCCTGTGTATCTGATGACCACCAAGTTTCAGGTTCAAACATCACTTTCTACCACTGTATCCTTAATCAAGACACTTAACCCTGAGTTGCTCCAGGGGAGACTGTCCATGTAACTAATGATTGTAAGTCACTCTGCATAAGGGTGTGTGCCGAAAGACACTTTTGTTTCTTTCTTTTCTAATAGTAATAGCATTCCTTTCTGATTTTGCATTAACTTAGTGATGCCAGTTTAGTGCACAGTGCTTTTGTGTGTAGCATCTATGTGGTTCTTTTCATATTTATACTACTGCTCCAAAAATGTTTATCAGTTATGGCAGTGCTTACAAATGTGTTGTAACTGAGATTCAATCATTTCATGACACATTCAGTTCAAGTATTTTTATCATTTCAGCAAGGTGGTCAGAGTCGTAAAGTCCACCACTATTGGTACACATCATGGCCAGACCATAAAACCCCGGACAGTGCAGGGCCGCTGCTGCAGCTCATGACTGATGTAGAGGAAACAAGAAAGGCTTCTGGGTCTCGTGGCCCAGTCATTGTTCACTGCAGGTAAAATGTTTTATAGTGATTGTTTGTACTAAAAATTAAGAAAAAAAACTGCAGCTGATGCAAATGTTTTCCACTCGAAAGGCAGAAATGTATGCAACATTGTACTTAAAACCATTAATGTAAGGATTAGAATATTTACTTAATTTACCACATCAGCTTATCTACACTGATCAACCAGAAAAAAACACCTGCTTAATATTGTGTAGGTCTCCCTCATGGCCCACAAAAAAGCTCTGATTCATCATGGCATGGAATCCATAGTTGCAGCATGGACAAAACTGTTGAGGCAGTCTTCTGAAGATGTGCTGTTGTATCTGGCACCAAGACATTAGTAGCAGATCTTTAAGATCTTTAAAGTGGGGCCCCTATAAATCAGGCTAGTTTGTCCATCATATCGCACAGACACTGGATTCTCCAATCCTTAATGTGATTGAGTGATCTGTGGGAAGTGCTGGACAAAGTAGTCTAATCTTTGGAGGCCCCACATCTTAACTTACTGAACTTAATAATAAGATAAGATAAATATTTATTGTCATTGTCACTTTTCCAAGGAACAATGACATTTAAGGTCAACTCAGTGTGAGGCATATACAGTAGTTAAGACATGAATAAAATAAGAGTTAAATAACAAGTCGCGGATTCAGTCACACATGGATTTCTTTAAAGAATCAAGCTCATTGTTTTACACAGACATACCCACAATAACGTGGAAACTGCAAATATCCTCGCCTTTTTTTTGCTACAGTCTGCCTGCTCAGTGTCTTGTGCTCCTATTTTAGTGTTTTAAACTTTTCCCCACCAAATTTTCAAGTTATCTCAGTTTATTTAGTATCAGTAAGCTGTCTAAACATGTGGGTACAGAGAGTTATTTCAATGTTTCTTTTGTGTACGAGTCTTTGCATGCTGTTAATGCGGATTTTCTCTCTCTCACACACGCCCACTCACTCACACAGAGAGCTGTCTTGTTCTTTTGTGTACGAATCTTTGCACGCTGCTAATGCTAACCATTAATTTTTTTAAGCAAAGTTTTCTGATCATGATTATTTATTTACCTTTACATTTTCTTTATGGGTAATGCATTAAACTGAGTTTAAAATGAAATTTGGGGGCATATTTAGGGTTTACACTATTATGCCCACTATAATAAGCATTTTAGGCATTTTTTTAACCAAAACACAACAATGTGGTTTTTCAATATAACCCTTGTGAAAAGTGGGGGATTACTGTATTGCACATTATGGCTAACAGTTCTATTTTGAGTTCAGGGTAATGACTGCTTTTGGATAAAAGCTGTTTTTAAGGTGGTTTGTACCGGTTATCATTGCTCTAGGTCTTTTGCCTAATGGCAACAGCTGGAAGAGATAATGACCACGGTGTGATGAGTCCTTTGAAATATCTATTGCTGTTTTGCAGCATCAGGAGGTGTAAATTTGTTCCAGGGTGACAGCTGTGAGTGCCACTGGGTGGTATTCATTCAGACTGTTCACAGTGGAATGTTTTGCCAGTAGTACAATGATGGAGGACTTGTGGCAGGATGTGCTAGTGGCCTGGGACAGATACTGGTTGAAAGTCCTAGTGAAGATTCCAGACAGTTGATCCAGACAGTCTTTCAGCACACAGCCAGTCATACAATTGGGTCGAGCAGCCTTCCTCGGATTCACCTTCTTCAACACCTGTGTCACCTCACACTCCACCATGAGAGTGTGTCTGTTGTGGTTGGGTGGCTGTGGTGGAGCTGCTATTGGTGTTGCCTCAAGAAGATACTCACGGTGAGAGAAGCGTTACTCATGGTGGCTGAGGAGTTGCTGGAATTATAGCTGGTGATATGCTGGACACCCTGCCACATCTGCCTGGTGTTGTTGCTCCTCAGGTGGTCCTCTATCCTCCTTCTGTATGCTGCCTTGGCCTCTTGGATGTAAAGCCAGTATTCCTGGCTTTCAGCAGATTCTGAACCTCCCGCATCATCCAGGGCTTCCTACTGGTATAAATCTTAATGCATCTGTCCCAGGTGACATTGTCTGTGCAGAACCTGATGTAATCCAGGACTGCTGAAGTGGTTCTCTAGGTCCTGGTGACCAGGGACGTGCGATCAGAATGGCCAAGGTGTGCTAGGGGTTTAGCCCTGTAGACCTGCGTGATGTACAGCTTGTCCAGTGTTTTTTCTCCCCTGGTTGCACGGTTTATGTGTTGATGGAATTTGGGGAGGACTGCTTTCAGATCTGCATGGTTGAAATCGGCCAGTACAATGTGAGCACCCCAGGATACTTGTTCTGTTTGCTGCTGATGTTGTTGTTCAAAAGCCCCAGAACCAAGCTAACATTAGCATCTAGTACTATGTACACAGCAGTTAGCAGTATGACACTGAGTTCATGGGGGAGGTATACGGGTCTGCATTTGAATGTTATAAACTCCACGTCCTGAAAACAGTGTCTGGCTGCTATGGTGGAGTTTGTACACCAGTTGTTATTCATGTACATGCACAGTCCCCCTCCTCTTTTCTGATTTGAGCTCTCTGTCCTGTCTTGCCGGTGAACCGTGTAGCCTGTTAGCCATATTTGGCTATAAATTATGTAAATGTAAATATTTGGAATGAATGGATTCAGCCACGTTTCCGTGATCAGCAGAACGCAGCACTCCCTGGTGGTCTTTTCAGTAGCAACCTGCCGTCTCCCTTCATCCAGTTTATTCGCCAGAGACCTTACATTAGAGAGGAAGATGCTTGGAAGAGATGGTTTGTATGGCTGTTTTTTTAGCCTCACTAGTGTGCTGCCTCAGCACCCTCTCTTTTGTTTAGGTCCTCTGCATGGCCTCTGGCTCCTCAAAGCTGTGACTGTAATTCTGGGAGAGCCCAGTGTCTGTGCAATGTCGTCTAAAATTTTGTGGATGCTGAGGAACTCTGATGTCGATCAACTTTTGCTCCACATGCCAATAGATAAAATATCCTGCCGGCTATAGGTGTATTGAGCCAGACGGTATGGAAAATATTGGAGAGCACTCAACCGCTGCAACTACGTGCGCCACCATCTCGGATAACAATAACCTGTGTCTGCTGTTAATGTCTTGGTGTCAGATACCAAAGCAGACCTTCAAAGGTGGTTTTGAAATGATGGCTGATCATTGTATATAACATTTTGACTTTTGACATACTATGCATGGTGGTATGGAATTATATAGCATTTGAAAAATTAGGAATTTACATCTCCTCCTCCTCTTAAAAACACATTTGCAGCATAGACCTTAAAGGCCTTATCTTTTGGAATAAAATATGCTTTCATCCTGTTGTCATGCCTGGGCTGTGCCCGTTTGGAAAGGAGGCACAGGAGCAGACTTCCACACGTTTTCTTCTTTATTATAATGAAAATAAGGAGGAACAGAAGCCAAAACTCAAATAAACGATACACAAACTGAAGCCAAACAGACACAACTCAGGTACACTGTGTTGGAGAACTGACAACACTAGAATGAAGACAACATATTTATACTTAACCTAAACCCAAAACACATGATAATTACCTTAGAACCCCTATTACTTCCAACTGCCAGTGATGAGACCACACCTCCTTAAACATAACATAAACAATGGCGGCCTCTAACGGACGTTGACCTGTGAAGTTATTTTTTTGGAGAAATGTTTTGTTACAACAGTGAAAATATGTTTTCCATCAAATGTAATCACTAGTTGTATTTGCTCAATTGCCTATGTTATATACAGTCATGGCCAAAATTGTTGGCACCCCTGAAAATTTTCCAGAAAATCAAGTATTTCTCAAAAGTATTGCATTAACACACGTTTTGCTATACAGATGTTTATAAACAAAAACAGGAGGAAAAAAAAGCAAATTTAACATAATGTCACACAAAACTCCCAAAAATGGGCTGGACAAAATTATTGGCACCCTTAACTTAATATTTGTTTGCACACCCTTTGGAAAAAATAACTGAAATCAGTCGCTTCCTATAACCATCAATAAACTTCTTACATCTCTCACCTGGAATTTTGGACCACTTTGGACCTCAAACTGGTCCAGGTCTCTCAGAAGAGCACCTTTTCCCAACAGCAATTTTAAGATCTCTCCACAGGTGTTCAAAGGGATTTCGATCAAAACATCATTAAACCTCCACCATATTTGACTGTAGGTACTGTGTTCTTTTCTTTGTAGGCCTCATTCCATTTTCGGTAAACAGTAGTCCGATGTGCTTTATCAAACAGCTCTATCTTGGTCTCATCTGTCCACAAGACATTTTCCCAGAAGGATTTTGACTTACTCAAGTAGATTTTGGCAAACTGGTGTCTTGCTTTTTTATGTCTCTGTGTCAGCAGTGTGGTCCTCCTGGGTCTCCTGCCATAGTGTTGCATTTCATTTAAACATCGACGGATAGTTTGCGCTGACACCGATGCTCCCTGAGTATCTGCTGGACAGCTTGAATTTCATTGGTACTTGCCCCAAGGCTTATCCACCATCCGGACTATCCTGCGTTGCAACCTTTCATCAATTTTTCTCTTTCGTCCACCTTCCAGGAAGTTTAGCTACAGTGCCATGGGTTGCAAACTTCTTGATAATGTGGACAAAGGCAAATCTAGATCTCTGGAGATGGACTTGTAACCTTGAGATTGTTGATATTTTTCAACATTTTTGGTTCTCAAGTCCTCACACAGTTCTCTTTTCCTCTTTCTGTTGTACATGTTTAGTGTGGCACACACAATGCAAAGACTAAGTGGTGTGTGTAATTCATGTGTGATTTTTATATTGCCCACACCTGTTACTTGTCCCAGGCGAGCATCACATGCTTGAAATAATCTTATTCATCCACAATTTTGAAAGGGTGCCAATAGTTTTGTGTGACAATATGTTTTTGTTTTGTTCCAATACACACAAAGAGAACAAACGTGTATAGCAAAACATGTGTTAATGCATTACTTTTCTGTGAGAAATACCTGATTTTCTGGAAAAAAATTCAGGGGTGCCAACAATTTTGACCATGACTGTAAGGATCTGCTGCTAGTGGTTTGGTGCCAACATTAGTCTTTCAACACCTATTTTTTTAATAACAGTTTTCCACTGTTTATGTGCAGTAATGGTCACATTAGGCAATATTTATTTTCACATTGAAACATAAGAACATTTTATCCAATCAAAGAACTTAATTCATGGTATCCACATACTGTATCTTAGAATGTGACAAGTGGCATGCAAGAGGCTTTATCTTCCTTCACACTCTCTTTGACATTAGCACGTAATGCCTGAGTGGAATTGTCATTAATCAGTACACTGAAGTGGTTCAGAAGCGCATGGCCTGTAATATTAGTTCAATATTAGGAAACGTTTCTTTCTTGCCCCTGAAGGTTAGCTGAAAGACAATATTCTCACTGATTAAAGATTCATTACATTTTTATTGGATTGTTCTGCTCTGCAGAGCCTATTATTTGATGTCAACCAGCCATAAAAAGTTGACAGTGAAGTGCTTCTAATGTACGCATGGTGCGATTTAATGGATTACGAAGTCAAATTAAAGTTCTAATCATTTCAACAAATAAAAAAAGGCAGATCCTGGCAGAGAGATGTGGGTAAGTGTGTGTGTATATGTGTTCTAAGAATTGCACAAATAAATCCAGCGAATGAGAAGTGTTTCAATTATAATCAGACAAATCGGCGAGTCAGTCAAATAACTTTGTACACTCAGAAGTGAATGACTGTGTTTAGAGCAGGCTTGGAATGTTTCTGATGGAGTAGGTTGATGTAGTTTAATAGGATTTAAACAGGCAAAACTGACTGTGCTACAACATCTGAAGAGCATTTCATTTCATTAGTAGCTTCATCAGAGATGTTTTATCTCTGTTTCCTTAAATCAAGACACTGACGAGGCCTGGATGCAAAACAGAACTCAGAGACAGAGGGAGAGAAAGAGAGAGAGAGCAACCACAGGGTTTATGGATAACAATCTTAATAATCTTGCACCCTTTTGTCTTTATTTCTGATCTTTTTCCTCTCTATTAACCTTTCAGCCAATCAGTGTCGCTCGGATCATTACGTTTTAATGGCCAATAACAGTTTTTTTTACTGATGCTCCCATATTTTTTGGGGGCATTTCCTTAGCCAAAGTTTTCTTTACTAGTCACAAAGACAATAACAAGAAAGTGTATTTGCTTTTTACCCAAAATTCACACTTTGAGCGATAAGTTAATGCACTGACATGAAGCACATACACTGACCAGCTGTTAAATTAAAACCTAATATTGTATAGGCCCACAAGTTCTCTTAAGACATACTGTTCAGTCTTTAAGTCCAGTAAATTGTTGGGGAGCTGAGTTCTCTGTGGATCAGATTATTTGTGACCCAATCTGCCGTAATGAGTCGGAAGTCAGCGTTCTACTTATTGAGATACGGGCGGATTATGTTGAAAAACATCAAAAATATAGATTTTCCTTTTTTTGTCTTATATGAAAGAAAATATCTTCAAAAATAATCTCTCAACGTTTCTTCATAGAAATAATTGCGAAAATGTACTTAAATGGCTATTTAATCTGAGTTGTAGCTCTCAAATCTTACAAAAGAATGTCCAAAATAACTGCTGTTTTCGCCTATCCTCTGAAACGCCACAATCTCAGCTGTCCAAGTATGGTGTTAAAACGTCAATCCCTGATCCTTTTAAACCTTTCAAAATGCTTAAATCATCTACACAAAACCTTTTCAGTAGCCAATAGGAAGCCCTGTTCACAGTCTGCATTGTCCGCCCACCCCTCGACAGATTAGCAGTGTTCTGTGTAGCCTAATGCGTTTTTTTTAATATATATATCTCCTCACAAAGATTGGGTTTAACATTTGTGTTTTGGGTCAACACCATCAAAGTTGTTTAGAGTGAAGTGTGTGGTGTTGTGTGATTGCTGTTTGGTATAATGTTATTGTCAAAATAATGTAAAATAGCTAAAGCTTAAACTCAGTGGATGTCTACAATCTGTGCTCTGCTGCTGGCCAGCAAGACTGAATCCAGTCGGTCAGTGAGTTCTTTTGCTCTAGTGATGTGTCTTCAGTCTGATTTAATGTATTTTTCTAAATTTATCTAAATGCCTGTAGTAAAATTGTGTTGTTGAATACTGGGTGCATCTCTTTGAATGCTATGAATGCTAACGATTGTAACTTGACAACCTTTTAAGATACAGCTTTAACCAAGATATCATTTTAAAGCTTGACCTCTTTTCCTTGTCATGTACTGTTAGGGAACAGGGGCAGTTGGTGGCCTGGTGGTTGTGGATTTGAATCCCAGGACTACCAATGGCACAACAAAGGTACCCTTGATTAAGGTAACACCCCACACACACTGGTCCTCTGGTGCTACATTGTGAGCTGCCCACTGAATGGGTAAAATGCAGAGAAAGAGTTTTACACAGTTCACATTGTGTGCTGGGCTGTAGTGTGTTTACACAAGACAAAAACGATGACTTTAAAAAACCCTTAATACTGTTTCCATAACGTAACATGTAACATCAACATGAATGCCTGGACCCGCATTTCCCCAGTAGAATGTTGTCCAGAGCATCACACCATTTCTTCCCCAGGCACACAACCAGTCCATCCAGATGATGTACAAGAAAAGATCATTCATAAGACATGCTATATTATTCTCAGATAAAGATTGTAATGAGTTTCTTAATTATTTTGTGAATAAGGTGTTGGATTTGAGATCTGGAATCTCTGTAAGTTCCTCCCCTCATGATAATTATTCTCAGTGCTCTGAGTTGTTTATGGTCTTCACCCCTACAACACTCAGTGACTTGTTAGCAATTATTAGACATGAAACCCTCTTTATACTTATTAGAGATTTTACCTCTTTCAGCCTTTTATGGGATTCTCACATGCATTGGTTCATCATTGTTAGCGATGGTCAGTAGCTCACTGAGGCAAGGAAGTTTTCCTTCCTGTTTTAAACATGCAGAGGTAGTCCCGTTATTTAAAAAGCATAATCTTGATTTCAGCTCTGTTAGTAATCATCATCATATTTCAAAATTAACCTTTACCAGTAAAATATTGGAGAAATTATTATTTTTTTAAAATTAAAATATATTTTAGATAAATGTGGTGGTGTGACCGTTCTGGGTTTTGAAGGTTTAGGCAGTGACTCAAGCACAAAACTCAGAAGTCTCTCATTGTGATCTTTTATTGGCTTCACCAGACATCAAACAAGGTTTGAGGTGACAGAAAATTGGCTTCTAGCCCAACAAAAAACAGTTTACCTTCCCCCATACCCCCTCGTTTAATTCAACAGGGCTATATAGCTGGGCTCCTCCCCTCCAATTCAAATCAGCCAATAACATCAAGTCTTCCTTTTGATTGACAACTCATACATATGTTTTCACTCAAGAATTTACATGATCTTCATCATCCTTATACAAACATTACAATATGCATTTTCTGTGTCAAACTCCCTTTTTCAAAAAAAAAAAAGATGCAGAGAAATTCAAGAGACAAACAGTTTAAATACATTTACAAATTCTCAGAGACTAGACACACATGGATGACATATATATGGCTTCCTGTTCGTGGGCTGGCCCCTCCTATTCCCCAGGAAAATGGTGAGACAAAGAAAACCATGAATATCAAACAAAAAAAACGCTTCTAACAATGTCTTTTGCAAATACCAAGACTTTACAGGAACAAAAAAAACAGTCACGCTGGAATGTGCACCTTCCATGTGACTGAAAAACAACAGAATAAATAAAAATTATTTCAAACACAACTTGATGAGAGCGTTATTTCATGTTCTACATACCCCATGTATCACATTTCTCCCTACTACCCCTTCTGGACATTGTTAGTCATTTAAACGAGATGAGTAATCTGCAATTAAATTCTTCTTACCTGGACAATGCTCAATGGTGAACGAGAATTATTATTTTGCATAGATTGCATCCATTTCCATGCTCGATGGTCCGTTTGCAAAATGAATTCCCTTCCGAGCAGATAATATCTTCGAGAGTCCACAGCCCATTTAATTGCCAAACCTTCTTTTTCCACCGTCGAATTTCGTCTCTCTCTTTCAAAGAGTTTCCTACTCAGAAACAACACTGGTTGCTCACTCCCCAGCTCTCCTTGGGCCAATACTGCTCCTAGTCCAACATCTGTACATCCACTTGTACAAGAAATCTCTTAGAGAAATCAGGACTTTATAAAATTGGTTCTTGACACAACAACTGCTTAAGGGCTTCAAAAGCCTCTTGACACTCCCTTGTCCAGAGGCATTTAGAGGGACTCTTTTTGGTCAAATCTGTTAATGGGGAGGCCAGAGATGAAAAGTGGGGAATAAATCTATGGTACCAGCCAATTAAACCCAAAAATGATCTTACCTGCTTCTTTGTTTGTGGCCGTGGAATATTTTTGAATGGCTTTAAGTTTTTCCACTTGGGGTTTGATTTGGCCATGATCCAAAAGATACCCCAAATATTTCACTTCCACTTTTAGAAGAGTTAATAGTGAGCCCAGCTTTTTGAAGTCTATTCAGTATGTCAGAAAGATGTTCAAGGTGTTCTTGCCATGACTGACTATAAATAACCACATCATCCAAATATGCCGCAGCATAGTGATCACATTCAGCCAATATCCCATCCATCAGTCTTTGGAAGGTGGCTGGAGCTCCATGTAACCCCAAAGCCATTACCGTATACTGGTACAACCCAGTAGGGGTCCAGAAAGCAGTGTAGGGTCTGTAGGATGGTTCAAGTGGCACTTGCCAGTACCCATTACATAAGTCAATTTTGGTCATGTAATGTACTTTACCGAGTCTTTCATCGAGTTCGTCTATACGAGGCATTGGGTAAGAATCAAAGCAAGACACACTATTCAACTTCCGAAAGTCTGTACAAAACCTCACTCCCCCATCCTTCTTAGGTATCAGGAGAATAGGACTTGACCATTCAGACTGAGAGGGCTCTATGGTTCCCATCTCCAACATCATCTTCACCTCAGTCTTCAACTGCTCAACCATCTTTTCAGGAACTCTATAAAGTTTCTGTCAGATTGGGGTAGAATCTTTCAAGGTGATATTATGGGGGAGAACTTTTGTCAGCCCAGGTTTATCTTGAAACAGTGATGGGAAGGTGATGGCAACAGTGATGGCAACATTAGTTAAGGTTAAGGTCACTTAGGTAAGAATAGTCACCAGGAAATGTACATCCTGATACAACTTAGGCCAATAAAAATGTTGACTAATTCAGTCATATGTTTTCTGCTGACCTAAGTGTCCTGACCATGGGATAGTATGACCTAAATGCAAGATAATTTGACGGAGTGTACCAGGTACAATAAATCTGGGATTTTCAGTATCTGCTAAATACAAAAGGCTGTCTTTAATAATATACTGATCCCCAGCTAGTTTTGGTACACCCACAATTTTCCCATCAACTTCACAAAACTTTTGAAACAGAGGCTGTAAAGTAACATCAGATGTCTGCAATTCCCTAAAATTATCATGAACCTGCCACTGAGTTTTAACTAAATATGATGCAGGGCCAGGGAAATTTGGTAGGCTATCCTGGGCTTTATCTTTACCCCTATGTTTTTCTTGCCTTCGCTCTTTTTTGTTTTCTTAACCTTCCCACCAGAATCATACTGATCTACATGAACATTAGGGAGAGGTTGAAAGCCTTTTCTCTGTGACCTGGTTACCACTGCAGAGACTCTAGCAATTGCATTGACAAGTTCATTTAAAAGTGGAAAATCCTCACCTAGCACCACATCATAGGCTAGCTTATCAACTACCCCCACCCTCAGTAAATATGCCTGATCATCCACAATTATATTTACATTGGAAATGGGGTAAATCTTTTCTTCCCCATGAACACACCCCAAACGAATTTTCCCATAATTCATTATTTCCCCATTCAAGAAGTTAGACTTCACCAATGTTTGGGTTCTTCCTGTGTCTACGAGGGCCTGAGCCACCTGATCATTTACTGTTACAGTAACTACATGTCTCTGTTTTTCAGGGTGAGTTGACAATTCACATGACATTTCATCTTGGGGTACGTAACACATGTGAGTCACCTTAGGTTTTCTCAGGGGACAGACAGAAGCCTTATGTCCAGGTTGCTGGCAATAGAAACAGATTAGAGGTCCAACAGCAGTAACAGGTTTCTTTCCCATTAACCCAACATTGCTATTACTGTTTTTTTTTTTTCCAATTTATCCCTTTCCACAGTACCTTTACTAGTCCTGGGTGGTTCCTGATGGGCAACCACATATCTCTCAGCCAATCTAGCTGCCTCTTCACCAGTCTGAGGTTGATTTTCTTAATCCAAACCCTTACATCTGGGCGAAGCATTCGAAGATATTGCTTAAGAATGATGGTCTCCCCCATCTGATCTTTGGTCTTTGTCGCTGGTTGCATCCATCTCCTATATAAGCCTTTAATACGATTATAGGTCTCTCACGGTCTCTCCAGATGGTACCATGAGACTTCTAAACCGCAGTTGATAAGTCTCCTCAGTCACATTGTACTTGGCCAGAACAGCAGCCTTGATGTCATCGTAGTTGCCGGCACTTAGCTCTTAGCGTGATATCGACAAAATGAGAGATTCTGCACTTGACTCTTTACTTGCATACCATCAACTGGATGGACTGAATGGTCTGTTTGGGCTGCGTACGCAGATGGTGCAGGAGATGGTTGCAAAAGAGTTCTTGGTGAGGGTAAAGGATGATGGGTATGCTCACTTGCCTGATCCTCAAATCCCCATTCACTTCTGGGCTTTGGAAGAATGGAAGCCTTCAAATTAGAGCCGAGCGATTCACGAATAATCCGGGTGAATCACCCGGATCCATTAAATAACTCACGAATCACGAATCCGAGCTCTCCTTTGAACCGGATCCATCAAATCCTAACGTCTTCATGTCAAAGTTAGAAACCCCACCACATTATACATCTTATAACCATTACAACATAAATTACTACAATAAAAGTTGCATAACTTACAGTTTTGTTGCACCACCACGCTTGAATAAGGGTTATCCTAAATCTTCCTGTAAAGTTGAATCCACCTAGTGGTCTTTTTGCGTCAGTCAGAGCCTGAATTGGGTTAGCGCTCCTTAACTTCCTCCGGATCTGAAGCGCTCAGAGACGGGTCGGCCAAGTCATGAGTGAATCCATCTGTCAACTTTCACCACACAGAACCGGATCTGAGCCGCTCAGAGACGGGTCGGCCGAGTCATCTGTGAATCCATCGGTTAACTCCCGTCACACAGAGCCGGATCTGAGCCAATCAGATATGGGTCGGCCGAGTCATGAGTGACTCCATCGGTTAACTCCAGTCACACAGAGCCGAATCTGAGCTGCTGACTGTCATGCATGATACTGTGACGATCCGGCATACTAGGGGTTAAGTGGGTTTTTGGC
The DNA here is from genome assembly GCA_037577075.1 of Alestopetersius hilgendorfi. NCBI lineage: Eukaryota > Metazoa > Chordata > Actinopteri > Characiformes > Alestidae > Alestopetersius > Alestopetersius hilgendorfi. Next base: position 24,261,295 of record JBBIGB010000129.1, read on the forward strand.
GGGTTGTTTTGGGGTTATGTTTGGGTTACGGGTGGCGTGACTGAGGGGCGGCGGCCCTGCGTGGGGCCGTCGCCATAGCAACTGGCGCACTTT
>JBBIGB010000129.1:24293735-24307554 GCA_037577075.1 Alestopetersius hilgendorfi
AGGAAACCAGAAACTAATATTCAGGGGAGAGAGAACGGGATGGACGGGGTGCGGGCGGTGCGACCGTAACAGTACCCAGATACCAAGTTCTACGGGATATCCATCAGGGTCCAGGCTCTCCTTGTGGTGCCCCTCCAAAGGCATAATATGATTATTAATGGTTTGCAGTGATATGACAAGAGTGGGATGTATTTTTTTCTGGAATCCATGACACTACCACTAACCCTGACCAGAACTCTGGCCTTAACCCTACCTATAAACTTAAACTACTCTCAGAGAATCCCTTTTCTCAGAAAATGACAGTTACTTAGTTTATTTTGTAGAAAAAATTCAAAAGGTCAATACCACAAACAAAACCTTTTTATTTACAATTTACATCAATAGTTTTTTATGCAAATATATCTACTGAGTTGGGCATGAAAGTAACTGATGCCTTCAAACAACATCTGTACCCTAAAATTTCAGATAAACACATTTTAGAAATGTTAGAAATGAGTTTGAATAGAATTGATTGAGTTTCATTTTAGGTTTTAGGGTTAGGTTTTATTTGTGTCTTAGTTTTGTTAGTGTGTCCCTTACTGGTACGCACCCCGTGACAGATGGACAGACCTTGGCGCAGCAGATTTCACCATGGGCTCGTGGAGACTGCATATGAGCAGGCGGAGTGAGGCACTTTGGATCCAGAAGGGGGAGGAACTAACGAGGATGAGTTGGTACACCATGTCTGAGTTGCTGGGGTGGATCAGCTCCAAGGTGTGGAACGCCTGGGGCGGCAGGTTGGTGAACGTGCCAACAATCCTGGCTCCAGGGTGTGCTGAGGAGGAGCCAGGTCAACAATCCTGGCTCCACCTGCGCTCACTGCGGCCTCTTGGGCCCGTACAGGGCAGAAAATGGCTGCCCATTTCTTACCTTTTTAAAAAAAAAGTATTTTTAGGGGTGATTAGGTGTTGCCAGGGCAAATGAAGAAAAAAAAATCATTACCTAAAATCCTACACCAAGACCTAACCAAAGCCTCAACCCTAGCTTTAAACCTAACCCTAATCCTACCCAAAATTCTAAAACTAACCCTAAAGCTGACCCTAACCAAAATTCTAAAATTCTAGCCCTAACTGAAGCCCTAACCCTAATCTTGACCACTTGTGGAGAGCTTCAGAAAGACCTGGAATTAGCAGGTAATCTTGACCCTAACCTTACTCCTAGACTTAAAATGGCAGACTTAAAACACTAACGTTTTGCTCTTAGCGGAAATGACGGACTAACATTTGCTCGCGATTCTTCAGCCGCCAAAATATCTGCCGGTTTTACCACAGTGTACACCAGTAAAATAATTTAATTAACGTTAATTATACGAACCAGCTGCCTCCACTTGAGCTTGTATTACACTGTTTGCCGCCACTATCCAACTCGAAAACACGTTGAAAGTCCCGCCCCCTCCGCTACGTGGTCAAAATGGTGCCCATTTAGTGCGCATAGTGTGCATCGTTCTGCACTGTGTTTTCTGGACGATTTTAGTGCGGCATCCGGGTACTTTCAGTGACTGAGTTTTAGCTCGGTTTTCAGTGTCAGCGCACTACGCCCTAAAATAGCGCACTGAAAGTGCGCAAGTGCACTGCTTACTGAAACTAAATAAACTTGAAAAATTGGGTGGTTGTGGTTGACAACTTTTCAGTGTATTACTGCCACCACTGGGTTCTCAAAAAAAAGGAGAGGATATATGCAGTTTCTGCGTAAAACGATGAGTTTGGTTCTTTTAAAAAAATCCTCGTGTGATTGAATCCGCGACTCCTGATCCGCGTACAACTGGGGGATTACTGTACTGCTGTACTCAGAGGCGGGAGGTTTGAAAATAGCCAATCCGAAAGCGTTTTTTCCTTGCTGCTGATTGGCTGTTGCCCTGTGATGCATCTCTGGCAGCTGCAGTCCAGCATTCCTACATCATCACAGATCCCTGCGTGAAGCTATCTTGAGTTTAACTTTACATTTTTAGGGTAATATATTTGAATTAGTTAAAAATGACATGAAAGTGTTTTGAGAGAATATTTGGGGGCATATTTAGGGTTTTGACAATAACATTAACAATAACATACCACATCACAAATTCATTTTTTTTTACAATTTGTTGGTGCTTTTGGAACATAACCCCCGTAAATTTCAGGGATCAACTGTATATCTATCTGTGTTTCCTCACATCATTTGTAAAAACTGTCCATGGCTTTATATAGTTGCATGAGCCGAGACCTTTGGCTCACAGTTTGGTCCCCCACTTTATAAATCTTTCTTGCGCCCCTTGGTGACATACACTATATTGCCAAAAGTATTCGCTCACCTGCTTTTACAGCCGTATGAGTTTAAGTGACATCCCATTCTTAATCCACAGGGTTTAATATGACGTTTAATATGCCCAAACTTTGCAGCTATAACAGCTTCTGGGCAAGCTCTCCACAAGGTTTAGGAGTGTTTATGGGAATTTTTAACCATTATTTCAAAAAGCCCATTTGTGAAGACAGATGTTGGATGAGAAGGCCTGACTAGCAGTCTCCACTCTAATTCATTCCAAAGGTGTTCTATCAGGTTGAGGTCAGGCCAGTCAAGTTCTAGATCTCACTGCTCTAGAGTCCAGTGGCAGCATGCTTTACAGCACTGCATCTGACGCTTTGCATTGCACTTGATGTTTGGCTTGGATGCAGCTGCTCAACATAGAAACCCATTCCATTAATTTCTCTACGCTGTTCCTGAGCGAATCTGAAGACTACATGAAGTGTGGAGGTCTGTAGCGATTGACTCTGCAGAAACTCGAGAACCTCCACGCACTATGCGCCTCAGCATCCGCTGACCTCACCTCGTCAGTTCATCACTTTGTGAGTTGCTGTTGTTCCTAATTGCTTCCACTTTGTTATAATACCACTGACAGTTGACTGTGGAATATTTCGTTTGTAGAAGCAACTGCATGCCTAGATGCTTGAAGTTGTACACCTGTAGCCATGGAAGTGATTGGAACACCTGAATTTAATTATTCTGATGGGTGAGTGAATACTTTTGGCATTATAGTGTATATATAAATGAGCATTAACAGTGCAAGTCACAAAACAGTGACCAAGCAAAATATAAGGGGGTATCGTTTAATACAGCATCTCTTCAAAAGTGCACATCCAAGTAATGGCTGTTACTACTAGTAAGACTGTGTTACTACTATTCAATTGTAAGAGCTTACTCAACAAAAAATACATAAATAAAAATCACATTTTAATTAATTGGCTTTGGATGAACCAGGGAATCCATAGGTCTTATTAGAGCTGGTTTGTCGATTCTCCACAAGGGGGCACTATTGGGCATGTTATTAACAATATGCTCTTCAGCACTTCTCTGAAAAAGACCTACTTCCAACAATAAACCATGTCAGGTTCATTGAAGTGTCGTTAGAAAGACACATGGAAATGGAACAAGCCTCTGCCAAAATCTAGTAATTAAAAGAAACCACAATACCAAGAGCAACTGTAGCTCACATCACAAAACCATGAGAAAACAAAACTCAAAAAGGACGCTGGTCCACAAACCCACTGCAGTTGTTTTTTTTTTAACTCATAAAAAATGGACAAAGGCATGCCATGATATTCTTGTATAACATGTTCATCCTAAGTAATGTTTCCAAAAACTGTTTATTATCCTTCCTTTTATATAATGTGGCCCACACTCACAGCTAAACTGAAGCAGTCAGGAACCATCACAAGACTTTAGTGCACACTGTGAACTCTTCAGTGCAACATTATGTTGAACACATGCTGCATAATCAGATGGAGGATTTGTGAATTGGCCTTGAGTGAGAATTGGCCTTCTTTTTGGGGCAGTTACAGTCATCAGCTCAAAGCCTGCGTGATCAGCCATATAGAAATTCACTGAGTGCTAAAGACCTATCAGAACTAAACATTATCATTAACTGTTCAAAGCCCTGTCCTTTATTCAATTCACTTTTAACTCTAACATTGTCCAAAACAAGATTCCAGATAATAAGTCTTTAATACATTTAGTCTCTTTGATCAGTTTCCTCCGGGATAAATAAGGTTGTTTCCAAATTTCGGACACTTTTCGAGTTTAAACCACAAGTGTATGTGTATGTGACTCATGCTGGCCATAATGAACTGTGACAGAAACAAATTTAAGTTAAAATGTATCTTTTTATAATGCAATTAATGACCATGTGAGTCTTTCACAGACACCGCATTTGTAATAGTTTGTCCTATGTTTTGTTAATTAATGGCAATAAATCGGCTCCACAATCTAGACCTAGACCACCTCTCTCTATATATCTGTCTGTTGGGTTCTCTCTCTCTCTCTGTTTCTCTCTGCCTGTCTATCTGTCTCTGCCTCTCTCTTTCTGTCCCCCTCCCCCCTCGGACGGCCAGGCGGCACCTCCCATTCTTGTAAACTGCGAGAGAGAAAGAGGTGAAGGGGGCAGACGGAGAGCTGGGCGGCTCGGTCTCCCGGAGCATCTTCTGGGGCTGAAAGCGTGAACAGACTCGGAGAAGATCATGTCAGCCAGGCCGGGATTCTACCGGCAGGAGCTCAATAAGACCGTATGGGAGGTGCCCGAGAGATACCAGAACCTCACGCCGGTGGGTTCGGGGGCGTATGGCTCCGTGTGGTGAGTTGAGATCAGGCAGGGGGTGAAGCGGCTGTGTGGCCCACATCAACAGAACATGATTCTTTTCCAGAAACGAGCTCCGTCGCACCCCCGTGCTGGGGGGCGGGGGGGAGGGGGATGTTGGTGGGGGCGGGGGTCGTGCAATACAAAGAGGTAAACTACGATACAGCCTGGCTGAGCAGGTAGGCTCTGGGTTTAGCCAGTGATGCACGTCGCCGCGTCCCAGTGAGGAACTCACTGGACCGGGCGTGTTTACGTCCGGACCATCCTGCCTGGTCATCCGTGACAGGCGTCTTTCAAACAGATACGAGCACATCCCCACACGAGCATGCGTCTGAATTCTGATAGTCATTGGTTTTGTCAGTTGCATCCATTTATTTTTCACATCTAAGTATTAAGAGTCCGAAAGCGTGATTTAGCACGTCACCCTTCTGTCCGGCGTGTAGCCCGAGTGTTCTCGCTGTCCACCAGAAATGCTCCCCTTTACCTACTCTAGAGGATCTGCTGGATCCAAGTGTGGTCTGTATTATTCAGTGGTCATCGACTGCCATCTTATTCGTGTGCCTTCCCACTGGGGCAGAAAAGTATAGACCTATCTCACCCTCGGTTGAAACTCTCGGTCAGGTTGAAACCATGTGTAGCGTTTTCTCTGTGTCCACCAAACACCCGCAGCCAGAACATGCACTTCTGCAGTGCACGCACATGGTCTTCTGCTGAGGGTCTCCTGCTGCACCATTGGACGCCCCTGCTGTGACTCACAGACTCTTATGGTTGCCATGGTGACACAGCTGTCCATATTTGCCGGCTATCCACAGTTATTGCGTTAATGGTTACTCGATTCACTTGTCAGGATAGAACATTTAATCTCGATTTGTCATTTCCTGTACATTTTTGTAATGATTCACAAATGTCATTATTTTGTATCTATCCAGGGGAGTCTCGATACAATTACTTCGGAAAAATAAGAGTCTTATATGAGTACATTTTGGTGCTGGACTGGGTTGTTGGATCACACTGGTTTATAACTATAAACAATGCAGATACATCAAATGTCATAATTAATATAATTCCTGTTGTCACATGTGCATGATGCACCTTGTCACATTTTGTGTGACTTTTTAGGAAACATTTTATACCTAACATGCTAGCTGTACAATATGGTACACTGCGATTATACCGTTACATTCCTAAGCAGTACAGCGGAAAGACCAGAGCGTTTCTTGGTCTGGGACACTTAACAGCTATCTTTATTTATTATTTTTTTCTATGGGCAGTGCTGAGTCATTGCTCGTGAAACATTCAGTTGTGAGGTTTTATAACCCAGAACTGTCCATAGAGTTTTCAGCACCTTGAGGAACAAAAAAGCATGAGTCCATGCGTTTTGTGGGATGGTTTGCATAAGCCGTAGCAGCAAGAGACGCTATTATTTATTCTCCCATTGTTCTGATCAACAGTCTTTGGAAGTCTTGAGTCAGGGTCAAAGGTTTCAGTAAGATAAGATGAGATAAGATAAGAAATGTGCATCATTACGTCTGAAAGTGGACAGTACAGAGGTAAGAGCAGCAAAACAATAGAGTATAGTATATTCAGTAAAAAGTATAATTAATAGCTCGCTTTATTAATGTATTCCTCCACAAACATATCTTAAATACTAATGCAGTCTAGCAAATGATAGAAAAGCTTTCTAAAGTTGGGTAGGTGACAGAGGAGAAACAATTTATTTGTATACCAATTTTTTCTGCTAGTTTACCACACCAAATGATCACATACTCAGGACTGCTGAACTTGAACCACTTTTTTTGGCACATACCAAAGAAAACTGCCCAACAAAATGTGTGTCTTCATATCTGGTAGACTGGTGAGATTCGTCTGGGAGTGCAGATATTTGTTTTATTAAATATCACTTCATGAGTCCGACTGTTAGGGTAACATGCTTTATCTCTTCTTTCTAAGTAACTGCTACATCTCCACCGTCACGCTAGTCTCTGTGCCCTGACGTCATCATTCCAGACTCTGTAAGCTCCATCTGAATATCCAGTCACACAAAAGAAATGTCTTTGTGAATGTTCCTCCCAAAGTACATCAGCTTTCTTCCTGAAGCAGTGTGCAGGTCAATCTAGGTTTCTGATAAACAGAGCATCTAGGGAGCTTTGTATACCTGCATATTACACAAATCTGTAGTCACCTGCTGCTCCAGCGTTTCTTCTGCAATCAAGTGTAGTAAAAAGGGGGTTTGTCCATCGATTTTTCCGGTAAGCGTTTATTAGCTGTTGGGGTGTCACTGTGAGGATTTGATTGTATTCAACTCACAAGAGCTGTGAGACAAGCTACTGATGTTGTATAACAAATGCCACGTCATCTTTTTAGGGCTTGGATTGAGTTCCATCCCTCCAGCTTAGTGCTGACAGGGGGCTTTGTGAGGAAGACAGGGGCTTTGTGCATATTTAGACGATGCATTTAGGATAGTGCAGTCACGTTTGTGTGTGAGCACACGCACACACACGTTAACACCAGTGTGAACAATGAGTTTGCTGCAATGTAACTGAATCCACTAATTCGATGGCGTTTATTGATAGTTTGACACATGATATAAAAATGTCCTCAGCTGCCTGAACAGAACTGGAAGCAACTTATAGCTATCAAACCATAAAACTAAAATGTGGCATCTTAAATCTAGAGTTGTGGTTTAAACAAAACAAGAAAAAGTCCTACACTTGGATTAAATTATGAATATTGCAGAAAAAGAAATTTGCAATCTGTACAACGTAACAAATGACTTTGACAAAATGAACAAAGTGAAATCTGTGAAAAGTAACACATTCTTTACAGGACTAGATCAGATCAATTCTTTTTTACCTCCAGTATCCAGCATTTTCTGCAGAGATCTGTTCTATACTGGTACCTGGCGTCATGTTAGTATGTGCTGTTAGTAATTTAGATGCTCTTTTAAAAGATCTAAAAAATGCTTTTCACAAGAATATGCTACTTTGTAGCACTTTGATTTCAAATGAAAATGTCATTTTCTTGAGCCAAACCATCCTTTGTATATAATTAGAGGTCTGTAGAGTCATTATAATATCAAATGTTGACCTCAAAGTAAAAATCACAACAAAACTTTTTGGAGCCTTGCACTACTTAAGTATGTATGTTGCTGTGTTCAGTAATGATTTTCATAATTCCTCTGGCTCACATTTATTGCTTCTGTATTTTAGGGTAAAAAGCTTCTCACATACTCTTTGGTATAGGAGACCCTGATCACAGCTGCATTAATGCTTACTATAAACTACTGAATACAATTTCTGTTGAAGAGATAGACCCTGTAACACATTCAATCAAAATGTTTTAGTTTAACTGGCAGGGTGGGACTTCTCAGCTTTATGGAGTTTATTGAAAACGCTGTGATGTCTGATGGCTGTAAAATCTTATGGAGGACTACAAATATTTAGTCACTTTCATTTAAACAATCAGGAATTGGCTTAATAGTTTTAAAACTAAGCGTTTTTCAAAGATAAAAAGCTTTTGGCACTGTCCATGCTTCAACAAGGAGCCACAGTTAAGGCTTTGTCTCAGACTTTCTGACTGATCTCTTTTTACCATCTTTCTTCTCATTCTGTCCTTTTTCTCTTTTCATTCTATCCTCTCTGCTGTCACTCCCTCCTCTCTCTTCTGACCTTTACTCTTCTTTTTTTACTGCCTTTTGTCTTGACTTTGCCTTGTCATTGCCCATCCACATGTGGGAGTCATGTCCTGTGTGTTTATTGTTTGGTGTATTTTATTTTATTTTATATTCAGAACTTGTTTCACACTGTCATGTTTCTGCACTTGGTGTTGTTTTATGCCATTTGCTGCTGCTGTATGTTGCACTATGTGCCTGAAGAATTATATTTTGTTCCAGTGTTTACTGTATACAGTTTTATGCTGAGGAATAACCAGGTCATTTGACTTTTCTGGTTTAGATGTTACTAAAATGGTAAAATGTCAGATTATTGTTAAATTGGTATATTTGTAACCAGATGGCTTTAAAAGCTTTACCTAAAACTGTCTTCTTGTACCCACTGTGGGAATTTGGGAATGTGCACATGACCAAGAGCTGCTTTCTGTCTGGAGCATTACAAAGGCTGTGAGGAGAGTGGGGCTTGGAGGAGATGTGTGACTACTGTTGGTGTTAGCATTGAGCTGAGCCTAGCCTTTATGGTGTAAATGAAAATAGACTACAGCAATCTCAAGGGCTTTTACCAGCTTAGTTAATGCTTTTACTGTCTCCTATTGTTGAAGCTGTGTGGTGGCTCATACTGAATATTGATCTTCTGCTGGTAGTGTCTCTGTATGCTGCTTTCACTGACTTATTCTTTTCTCCTCTTTTCTCTTCTCCTCAGTTCGGCGTATGATGTGCGGCTCCGGCAGAAGGTAGCTGTTAAGAAGCTCTCTCGGCCGTTCCAGTCTCTCATCCACAGCAGACGCTCCTATCGAGAGCTACGACTCCTCAAACATATGAAGCATGAGAATGTGAGTTAGCCAACTGAGTCTGATGTTTGAGATCCATCCCTCTGATTATCTCTTTGTAAATAATTTCTTTTACTTTCAATAAAAACACAGCAGGCTGTATCAAGACAACAGTTTTGTCCCACCATGCACTATGTCTGACCACTTCTAAATTATGAGGGTTGTACAGATTACTAAAATTTTACTGTATAGTATTTTACTGCATGGCCCAGTGCTGCTGACATACCATAGAAATCACTACAACCTAATTATCTTGTCAGGTCTGCTTATGTGTCTGAGGAGTGTTTAACATGGCCACAGTGATTAAAGCAGTCAGTTTGCTTCAGATATTTATCATTGTGTCATTATCCTTTTAACAGCGTGAAACATATTTTATCATTATTATTTATGGACCATAAGTATGGTGTTTATAATTTGTGCTGTGTGTGTGTTTGTGTCTTCGTAGGTTATTGGGTTGCTAGATGTTTTCTCTCCTGCTGCATCTCTTGAAGATTTCAATGAGGTGTATGTATCTGCCCCTGGCTGCAGTATAGGTCAGGGTTTTGTTTAAAAAAGTGTTTTAATTGTTTACTTTCAGTAATAGATCTGGTGGGCCATGTTAAGGGGTAAGTAGTAAAACTGGCCTGATTTGCTTTCACTGTACCAACTATATTTAACAGTAAAAGCATTTCACCTAACTTTCACACCAGGATGCATTCCGAGTTCTGATATGGGCCACTTTCTGTCACTTTTAATTCTTACATGAAAAAACGTTTCTACTTAAACAACATGGTGCTACATTAAAAACGCGAGGCAGCTGGCAATTAAGCTGGATGGAGTCCTTTCACTACAGAGAACACAGTTTCACAGCCCCACGGTCTAGTGAGGGGGGCTTTATGCTCCTGTAGTCACTTGTCTTTGGGCTTGGCTCGTTTCTGGCTGCTTAGCAGTGAGAGAACAAAATCTGAGAACAAAATCACAGAGATTTTAAAAGGTGCATTCGCATGGCCAGAGCACAAGACGATGAAACGTCACGATGGCATCATATCCTGCGTTTACATCACTGTCACATGTTGGGGGTAGTTATTTGCATGGTTGCAGCAATAACAAACTGAACCTCTCAGAGAAAAGAGGATCCAAATATTCTGAGTTAATGCAAGAGTGCAAAACCAGCTGAGTTTGGGCTGTTATATTCAGGTGAAAAGGTGCAGAAACAGTGTTTATTAACCCTCATTGTTTATTAACATCTCATTAATAGGCAGCACTTCTAAGGCAGCAAACACTAAATTATTATAAATGGCATTTTTCTTTGGATTAATTAGTCAAAGGTTTTAATTGCCTGAAGACTGAACATCATACACCTTGCTGTATAGCTGCTGTTGTCCTGCCTTAACCCTGTCATATGGAAGCAAATGAAGATTAGAGTAATGTCATTCTTACTGAACACTACCTTTGCCAGATGGGTAGACAACAATATACATAAGATCCATAGCTTGTTTTTAAAAGGCTAATATGCATCATTTCCTCAGTTACAGGATAAATATGACTTAAATACCTCATGATTGCTTAGATTCCATCTGATCAGATATTTTTAGAGACACCAAATTTTGGAAGAACAGGGCCAGGCAGGCCTACAGAGCAGCTTTACAGAATCCCTGTCCCAGCCTCTAGTGAGAAAGCCAAGGGGAACACAGGCGAGAAAAAACAGTTTAAAATCAGTGAATTTTGTTTCTGTTTATTTCACCATCTGCAAGCATGACTGAGGCTTGGGGAGAGGAATTAGTAATACACAACGCTGAAGACATGTGGGATAAAACCTGAGGTGTACAGAAATCTTCTGAATTAGTTCTTGCATGTTTGAAAAGGATGTTGTATTATATAGTTCCTTTTATATTTCCTTATGTTTTACTTATTTATTGATTGAGTTACCAAAACCATGATACTTTTTAATAGTACTTTTATAGGTTGCACTGTTGGGTCATTACTCAGTTGAAATATTGTGATTTGCATCATTTACCATCTATTGAGATGGATTTACTGGCCACCTCTAGTATGTAGTAATGTAATTTCTTTTTAACCACCTCTCTTTCTTTCCAGATACCTTGTCACTAACCTGATGGGAGCGGACCTCAATAATATAGTCAAGTTTCAGCGCCTTTCAGATGAGCATGTGCAGTTCCTTATTTATCAGCTTCTCCGAGGCCTTAAGGTTACTCACAAAATACATTTTCAAGAGGAAATGATCTGCTTCATCTTTGGAAAGCTCTAAACATCTATAATCTAATTCCTGTCTTCTCTCTTAAATAGTATATTCATTCAGCTGGGCTGATACACAGAGTGAGTGACTCGTTCTTTTCTTCCACTATAATCCTTAAGGGGTGACAACATGTACATGTACTGGGGCCTACAGTCAGACGACGTGTACTTATTTTCACCATCAGTCCACCAGGGGTGCCTGAAATTTTAGATGCAGTGTTATATATAACTGATAATCTTATACCTAAACCCTGTAACATTTTAAGGATCTGATTGCACACAATTACAATTAACATTATTCATTTGGTTTCATGCATTTACAGTTAATCCTGTTTCCCCCAAGTAAGGAGGGCCACTTTTGAGCTTTTGCATAGTGATGAATGGGGAGGAGCCAGATAACCAATAACCATCAAAGCTGTATTAAATTAAATAAACAGAATGATTTTATTAATGGATGTTGAAATGATCCCAGCTATAATTACCTTGTGTACATCTTTCCATATTTGACTTTACTGTAATGTAGTCTGTTGTTCTCACATCTGTTTTATAGGACCTAAAGCCAAGCAATGTAGCTGTCAATGAAGACTGTGAGCTCAGGGTGAGGAATATATGTTCATGATCATGATTATAAAACTATCAAGTGAGAACAATAAAAAAGAAATGTAATTATGGTTTTGAATCATTATCTTAAACTGATGATCAGATCCTGGACTTTGGACTGGCCAGACAGACAGATGATGAGATGACAGGGTATGTGGCAACTCGCTGGTACAGAGCGCCTGAAATTATGCTGAACTGGATGCACTACAATCAAACAGGTGAGGGTGTCCTTCCTGCAGCAGTGTGTTTTTTTTTCAATAACCTTATAGCAGGGGTGCCTTTTATGTCCAATATGTGCTACTACTACAAACTACATACAATTATAAATATGTCTGTATATTGTGGTTAAAATGAATGCAGATCAAATTTCATACTACAGCCTTATGAGTCATTATACCAAGAAGGTCAATGTACCACACTTCTATTAGAATAATAGTTTAACTGTGAAAAATAATTTAATTATTTAAAAAATAATTTGAATAACTTTTTTATTCAAGGTAATGTCTTTTACAATTTGAAGTAAAAAAAGAACAATATAATTGCCTTTAGACCTCACTGACATTGATGATCACTAGTTTCACTGATATTGATTCATTCCAGGGCTCCATTGATGCACATTCTGATTTTCCACCTAATCAAAACATTTTACTGTTTTCAAATGCAATATATTTTCCTCTTTTACTATCAAAACTGAATTCAACTGTAGTATTTCAGTATCTGACAAAAATATTATTATTATTATTATTATTATTATTATTATTATTATTATTATTATTATTATTATTATTACATTTATTTATTTATTTTACCCAACCATGTTATTTCCATATTGTCATAAAATTAGATGGCTCACAGGAAAGTATATATTTTAATCTGATGAAGAAACATTCTGTTGTTTTCCTCATCGTGGATAGGGCTGTGTTGTTCAACAAGATTTGAGTCAATATTTATTAGCACCCAGTGTTCTGATGGTCCGACTCAGGTAGTGTAACGACTTAAAGTGCACATTTAGTCCCTATAGACCTTACAATCTCAAAATGTTTTCTTTTCTTAGAACGAGTTCATGAGGTGTTTTTATGTAAAAACAAGTTACTTGTGGATAGTTGGTGGGATTTTTTCAATAATATTAAGGATATTAAATCATTACAGTCACATGAAACCTGATTTCCTGTCACTGGATTGATTTGGGTTTTTTTTCTTTTTTTCAGTGGATATCTGGTCTGTGGGGTGCATTATGGGTGAGCTTCTCAAAGGGAAGGTCTTGTTTCCAGGCAACGACTGTATCCTTCATTTTCCTAAGACCAGACATGCATCTAGGTGCTGTCTATAAGTGAGCTACTTCTCAGGGGAAGAGAGAAGAGTGCCTCTTAAGTGCTTTAGATTAGAATCTAGTGGCAGGAAGCAACATGACTATCCAATATGAAAGTACATGTCAGGTGTAGTGCAGCACTTTTTGAAGTGATGCAGCAGAATACTCAGTATAGCTGTGTGTGTGTGTTTTGAGAAGTGGGGGGCTTCCCTTTTGAAATCCTTTAATACAAGGAGCCTCCTATGATGTGTCGAAGAATAATATTTGGTTAAGGCCCTTAATTTCCACCAGTGATTTTGACTAATTCTACAAGTAAGACAGATTCCTTGGACTAATTTTATGTACATCAATATTTTCACAGACCGGTATAGATTAGGGATGTCCCGATACCACTTTTTTATGTCCGATACCGATACCGATATTGTAAATTTGGATATCTGCCGATACGATACAAATCGATACTCACCAAGTCTTTTTTTAATCAGTAAGCAAAAAATAATGCTTTCAAAAACATATCCGGATACATTTTGCAT
>JBBIGB010000129.1:24308137-24319952 GCA_037577075.1 Alestopetersius hilgendorfi
TTTTTACGGATCGGATTACGTTTCTAAATCCTTCCCGATTTCCGATCCCGTAATTTAGGTCAGGATCGGACCGATACTGATACAGAATATCGGATTGGCCCATCTCTAGTATAGATACAACGTGTGTTTGTTTTTTACTCATTTTTGCTCGCTTGTTGGCTAAATCTTTGATGTACCATGTCACATAACCGAGACATGGTTGTGGAACTCGAGCTTTGCTGCTGTAAATGTGCTCGATTGTGTATTTGGTCGATACAAGTGATTTATCCACCCTGAAAATGCGTCTGCAGTTTGTACTTTTTTTTTAACTGTAGTATTTCCTACATGTAGAAGTTTCAGAGGAAATTATTTTTGTCATTTCATTATCATGTCCCATTGTTTGGAGATTAGCATTTGGCAGACTATGCTAATTGGATGGGATTTCCTCTAATATTGTAGTTGCTAGTTGCTAAATAGCTGCCCTTCCTGCCAGACCACCACACCAGCTTGTCTCGGCTTGTCTGTCAGTCATATCCACGTGAGGGACGGATCACTAAGTACTGTCCTCTGGTTCTCATGCTGTCCTGAAACTTGAGTGTTTCCTCAATTTGCAAATTGCTTACAATACAAGTGTCTGCCAAATGACTGTAATATAATATCATGTAAATACCTCACACACTACACCCCATCTTCACTCTGAGGTTAGGGTTAGAGTTAGAGTTACCAGTATGTGACAAATAAATGCTGCACTTCTTAAGACTGTAACATTTGGATGCATCACAAGCAGAACAGCTGTTTAGCAGTGTGGGTTTCTAGCGACAGTAGGCCAGAACACACACACCCACATGGACAGAGCTAGAGTTAGGCTGCTGGACATCTGTATGAAAACGAGTTGTTAGAGGCGAGGTGATCAGAGGGGTCTGTGAAACATTTTGACCTTCGCTGGAATTAGCATTTTCACAAGGCTCTATGTATGACTTTAAAAGCAAATGTTGGACTGAACCAACAACTGTTATAATGGTTAATTTATGCAGGAACCTCCGCTCCTCTTATGAGGAAGCATCTATTCTAATTCCAAGAGTGGTTTAGCAAACTTTGGTTTGACTTTAGGGTTTTTTCAGATCATTTTATAAAAAGAAATCAGTAACATAAAGAACATATTTACCGTTATATTGTTTTTGCAGTTTGGTACATTACAAATATTTCATGTTTTTAAGTTGTTAGATGTGGCTATTTGTATGAAAAACACAGACTTAGTATTTTCTTATAGGATTCTATTTGGAAAAAGGTCCTTCACTATACTGTGATAGATAGCAAAGCCATCAGAAATTCTACTGCTACTAATCTCCACACAAACAAGTGACATTTACTCTTAAACCAGCAGAACTTGCAATTACAACAAAATGCACTCTTTAACCACCTCTCTTCAGATATAGATCAGCTGAAGAG
This sequence comes from Alestopetersius hilgendorfi, assembly GCA_037577075.1. NCBI lineage: Eukaryota > Metazoa > Chordata > Actinopteri > Characiformes > Alestidae > Alestopetersius > Alestopetersius hilgendorfi. Next base: position 24,309,566 of record JBBIGB010000129.1, read on the forward strand.
AATCATGGAGGTGGTTGGAACTCCGACCCCTGACCTACTGAAAAAGATCTCCTCAGAACATGTGAGACCGACTGCCTGTAGACACTCCAATGTCTGGATTCTCATCATCCAAATGTTACAGGACTGTAACAGAGCCAAGCCGAATAAAAAAATGACCAGCTATGAAGTTAGGGCTGGAGTTAGGGCCCATAAGAAACAGTGAACAGTTCAACCAAGGGGGGATTAATAATTCAGTTTTATACATTAGAGTCAGTGCAATAGTGTGGGCTCTTTTTGATACAAAAAAAGTAAGGAGTGTCTAAACTGTCCATCATTCTGTTTTACAGAAAATATAACATTCAAAAAAAAGTTTGATACAGTTTGACATGTTGTGTTGTTACGTTATTATTTTTCTGATTTACTGTTTTTTTATGTCCAGGCTCAGAAATACATCCAGTCCCTTCCATACATGCCCCAGCAGGATCTGGGGAAGATATTCAGAGGAGCCAATCCACAGGGTTAGAGTGAATGCATTTATTATATATATATAATAGACGGCATGTTTTGGTTCTTTTAAGATTTAGAATGATTTCAAGAATATAATTTTTGCAACATTCTTCCATCTATTCATTAAGTACATTCAGTAATGTATATTTTCAGCAATAATGATCTGTATTAAAGTAACAGTTCAATGCAGCCATTCATTTGAGGCATGTTTCCGAATTTTGGTTCTTTATTGGCTTTGGAGTTACAAGACTAATGCTGCCGACAAACGCCAGCCAGCAGACACTCCACTAGCCAAATCACCAAATCCTCTCAGCCAGATCTTCATTACGGTTCTACTGGTTTTTTGATGTGGTTTACTTTGTCAATGCCAGTTCTGGTGTTGTCTGAAATGGCTGCCTGTTGTATAACGTACCATAAGTGTCCTAAACCATATTCACAAGTCTGCATCACATTACTGAAGAGCAGAATGTGTTTTGATTGGGTTGAGAGAAATTTTGATGATGTATTTTCCAGAAACAGCTTGGGTGACTGTTGACTTTCGCTGTTTATTTACAACGTTAGCCTCTCTGCTGTAGTCCTAAACTAAAGAAGCAACACTGTGACACCAAAAATGTGTTGACTGACTCTCTCTGAATCTCTCTCTCTCTCTCTCTCTCTCTCTCTCTCTCTCTCTCTCTCTCTCTCTCTCTCAAAGCGGTGGATCTGTTAAAGAGAATGCTGGTGCTGGACTGTGACAGACGGATTTCTGCGACTGACGCTCTGTGCCACCCGTATTTCTCCCAGTACCACGATCCAGACGATGAGCCTGAGGCACCACTTTATGACCAAACCCTGGAGAGCAAGGACCGCACCCTGGAAGAGTGGAAAGGTCAGAGAAAGAGAAGGAGAGAGAGAGCGAGAGAGAGAGATACAGAGAGAAGGTTTTGAAAGTTGAATAAAGTTGAATGGATGCTCGGAAAATGCCTTACATTCGGTGTGTTTACATGTCCAATAATGATATGATCCTCATCTGACTCCCAGTGGTCATGCGATCATGTAAAGCCATTATCGAATTTCAAGAAATTGAAAGCTCAGGTTATTCTCTGTGTCGATAATATGTCTTTACTGCACATGGACAGAGAAGAGCTGCCCCAGAAGCAGCAAATTCCACAGATTTAAGAGTTAAATACTGTACATGCACTGAAACATCCATCATAATAATCCATTTTATATACATTAACTTTGGCTCTACATATGTTTTCATCTTTCTCACTGGGTTTATTGGCAGATTGCAAAGCAGTTGTATAGAGGTATGTATATCATGTATGTAGAAAGAACTAATATTATCATTTACACAAAAACAATTTAATCATCAGAAATCACAACTTTTCTAAATCAGTCTTTCATGCTGATTTCAGATCTGCTTTCACAATTCAACTTTTTGAATTGTGAGTAATAACTGATTTGCAGTAGAAGCATGTGGTTTTTATTAAACCGAAGGCACCAATCAAGTAACTGTTTCAATATTTTCAGCGCAAAGTCAGACAGGCCACACTCTGGCATAGATATAATGATCAATGTCACTCAGCTACCACTGTTTCTTCACAAACACTCAGCATATGATTATTATATGATCATTATATCAACTATCAAGCAATATAGAACTAGCTTCATCACAAAAACTGTACATGTGGGAAAAACTAAACACAGATTTGAATTCAGCATGAAAAACACTACAGAACCCACATAAACTTATCTCTGATGATCTTGACCTGTTGACCTGTGTTATTGACTGACACATATAGACCTAGACCAGCATCTGAATTACTGTTATATAATACAGTATAAATTAATTTGCTCTTGGGCATGTCTGTGGAGATGTATGAAAAGTGATTGAGGCTGCAGCAGAAGAAGCAATTCATAATTATATATATATTAGTGGTCTATGCATTCATTAATTTTTCTTCTACCTGCCCCCTCCCCTTCCGCAGAGCTGGTGTTTGAAGAAGTGAACAGTTTCAAACCACCTGTCAGCAAAACAGACAGCCTCCAGGATGAGCAGTAAAAGAAAGGAAACCATCCCCAGAGTTCTATCACCAACATCCCAGAAAGACGAAAGATGTTCCTTAGTAAACTTAACAACAAGGATCTAAAGACTTAAGGACTGGCTGTGAGCCAACTAGAGGTTATAATGATGCACTCCCTAGGCATGATGCCTTTCTTGAGTATGTGTATGTGCGTGTGTGTGTATGTGTGAGTGTGTATCTGCTCGTTTTCTTGAATGCTGGAAGGTAGCATGTGTCTAGGTTGGAGAACGTGTTATAGACACATTATATGCACAACCAGTATATTGATATCACCGGGAGTGCATGCTGTTGTGTATATTCTCTGTACTTCTTTTTGGAGAGGGATAAAAGGAAGGTGCAACAAGATACGAGTGTCAGTTAAACCAAACCAAGCTAGTGTGGCATGCAGAGGTGGAAATATAAAACCTGTTTACAGTATCATAGGAATAACTGGGACATACAGTAGGTAGACAAAATAATGGAAACGGCAAAAAAATTTGTAGTAAACTGCACTCAATCTAATACTAGGGCTAAATAATTTGGGATTTGCAATTTTTAAGACCAATGTTTCTATTCAAATATTTTTTGCTCCCGACGTTTTTCTGTAAAACGCACATTCGGTTTTAGACTTGAGGTTTGAAGGCTGACTGTAGTGTGCCAGTCGAACAGTTAATCAGTACGTCTGTTACAAGTACGTGAAACATTACTGTAATGCACAGTTTATGGCTGTAGCAAATTCTCAAAACTGGTAATATCTCAAGAGAGTAACATTTCATTGATATACACTAAAGTGGCCTCAGGAAACAGTAGCAGTGGCTGAATGTTGAATCTCACTGGTACACTGACATGGTGTCTATAAAAACACTACAGTGTAACTTAGACCTGTCTGATTTAGTTTCTACCAAAAAATGCATTGTTAGCCACTTATAAAACTACATGTGATTAAAATTACTGAAAGGGATCCATTAAAAACTCAGAAATGGTCCTTTGACTCTTAACAATGAAGCCTTTTAAGGAGACATGTGCGAAATGCTTCTGTATCATAAAGAAGAATCATTTGACCATGAAATGTACCATCTATGATTCTTTGACTTGTCATGGCTCCATATAAAGAGTCCATGGAGGACCCCTCCCCCTTTTTAGGTCTAATCAAATACAAAACAATCTAATATTACTTCTTTCAACAGACATTTCACCATCAATGCTTTCTGCATTGCTCTCACAGGTATATCCTCAATTTCACTGTCCATTAAATTACCGGTTTATCCATATTGCTATGGGTTTCCTTTCTTTTGTCAACCTCCTGCATTTATGTAATGGAAGACATCATATATATATATATATACAGGACGTACAGCATGCCTGAATATGGAAATATAGTATCACGGTATTCAAAAGTATTTTACTCATCTTAATATCTCTTGGGTGCATTATAAAGATATTACATACCTCTGACACTTTCTGTGCATTTGAACATGAATGCGCTGACTTCAGCTACGCTGTTTTGTGTTCACGTGAAGTACGTTATTTGAGAAAAGTGTTCTTCCGTTAACTAAACGTTAAGGACTTCAGGTAAACTGTGGCTCTGTTAAGAATGAAATACCGCTGTTTTCTTTTTGATGCTTAAAATGCCGTTGGTTGAAACAAGATGACTCAACGTTCATAGGCGGTTTACTCTGCATCCCAATTCAGCATCCCATAACTTATTGGGACACCTGAAAAACACCCAATCAGCCTTGATCCATTTAGCTCTACCACCTTTAGTCGGGTTTGACGTTGACTTTTTAAGCAATCACAGTGCAGATACTGAAGAAGGGGTTCTGCAGTCCAGTTCCTTTTTAAATACTGTAATTTTTTGTTGGGTGTTTATATTCTCTGCTGAATATGAAGAATGTTTTGCCTCGAGCGGTATCTGATCTGCACCGAATGTTTCTGATGTTTGTGAAGTTTTCTATTTTGGAATCTGTGACTGGATTTATGACTTTTCACTGGATTTAAGCTCTGTCGGTTTCTGTAAGTGCTACTTGTATTTTCATTGTTCTTAATCTTCGCCAAATTTCGGATTTGTGCCCGGCAACTGTGGATTAAATATGATCTTTAGCTATGTCAGGTACAAACCATCGCATTTATTGATTACTTTTAACTGTGCAAAAATAAACACATAAATGAAGAAACAGATAAAGAAGCGTAGGATCCTTAAATGAATGTAAGCAGGAAAAAATGCTGGACATTTGCTGAGTTATTATTTTTTTTATTTATTATAATTCTTCTTTTTTGTATCTCCATCTCATTTCCAATTGATTTGCCTCATGCATTGCACAACAGAACAAAGGTATTGTACTAAAACTAAGAGGGGTTTCAACAAGTGAATGTACTGTTGAAAACTGTTAAAAGATTGGTTGCTCAGAAGCTGGAAATAATGTGGTGGTGGCGGCATAGTGGGTAGGATACTTGCCTCTAGACCAAGAGGTCATGGTTCGAATCCTACCTTTAGCACACCACCAATGGGTTCCTGAGCAAGACCCTTAACCCCAAGTTGCTCCAGGGAGACTGCCCCCTGTAGTTAGGGAATGGAAGTCGCTTTGGATAAAAGTGTCTGATAAATGTAAATGTTGAGCTAAGAGGATTGTTTTTCTTTTTTTGTAGCTTTGATGCAGTCATGGTAAAACTAGTGATTTATTTACAAAATGCATTCAAACAGAAATCAGTCAAAATGTATGTTGTGTCATTTGAAACCCACATGCCTCTGAAACAATCCCTTCAGGCGTTCCTTTAGGACAAGAGGAATTACTTGCCTTTGTTGACACTCCAGCTTGCCCCATTCAGCTGTGTCCTATCCTACCCTCCCCCTTAAAAAGTCAAGGGTTCTCTGCTGCCAGTGGTAAAGTGTGTGGGTTAAACATCTTGAATCAAAATTAATCAAGATTTTAAAAAAAATCCTTTGTAGACCATGACTTGAACTCATCTTGAGAGGTGATCTGAGCCTGTGGCACATCAAATTACACTAATGATGTATGATTCTTTTCATTTAATTGGTATTAGAAACGTTACATTATGAGGAGGTTCTTTAAATGTCCCATATTGTTCATTTTACATGCGTTTTATTTTATTCAGGTCCATTTTTGACATTTGTGTGGTTTTATTAACCATTACCTCCTGGGATAGTTTTTCAGCTATAATAGATATATGGACCAAATGTAAGGAAATGTACGTTTTGGAGAACGTTATTTAGGAACCACATCAACCTCTTTCCTGAAAAACCAAAAATAAAAGAAACTAGACGCTATGGGCCCTTTAAGATTTCAGTAGGTTCTTCACAACCACACATCTTATTTACAGACTTGGAAGACTACGAAGCGATAAGTGGTCCTTCTTTCGCAGCAAGAAAAAAAGAGCAATAATGCTCATAACTGGTGGTTCTTGCTCTACCTTTTATCTTTGGGTGTTTAAAGGAGATGCAGGCATGCCACTGGTGTAAGCGTGTGAAGTTACAGAGGAAGTGAAACGCCCCCAACGCCTCCCCAAGTGGTCGCGGCAGTGTTTGGGTGTCTGGGGTAAAGAGTATTTGGACGAAAACGGACTGAATGTCCTCGTTAAGCTGGACGTACAGATTTGTTACCACAAGTCAGAATGTCACTTCGTATCAGGGCAGGATTCTACCGTCAAGAGGTTAATAAGACTGTTTGGGACGTCCCGGAAAGATACCGCGATCTAGTCCAAGTGGGCACAGGAGCGTACGGGACGGTTTGGTGAGTAAACGACGAAATAAAACCAGCAAATAATGCGCGTCGGACCCGAGTCCGAGCACAACTACTGAAGACTGTCCCGGTGAACTCCATACGGAGCGCTCAGAGGAGCATCTCTGAGACACTGCGGCTCTCCTGGCTTCAGAAGACTGTATCATGTAGGCTGTACTTTCCAGTGTCTGGATATCACTGAATATTTTGGGTTTTTTAAGTGTTGATAGTCCAGCCTGATAGACAGTCATTCTCAGTGAGATTACTGAGTTACCCAGTCTCTGAAGCCACAGCTGTCTATTTGTAAATCTTTTCAGTGGGTTCTCGATGTTCGTTTTGCCTGCAGTTTCAGTTGCAGTTCCCGTAACAAAGAGCCCCCGTTGATGGCATTGTCTGTGTTTATCAAACGGAAGCAACAGAATTAAATGAACACCAGTTTTAGAGAATAGCCCCTCAACCTCAGAAACTACTGTTTTCTATGTCCAACAAGTTTAAAATATTACAATTTGCAAAATTTTATTTTGGGGAGATTTCACCATATTCTGGTTAATATATGCAGTGATATCCACTCCGACCGTCTGAATAAAGTCGTTAATCTCCCATTTATAGGTCCTAACAGGCCAATGAACATTTGAATGGCTGCTTGAGTGTGGGGAGGGGTGCGCCCCTCTAGTGGCCTCTTTTTCTTCCCAAGGTAAATCAGAGGAAAGCCTAATCTTTTGTCCATTAGAAACATGATCATGTCGGGGTACATGTTTGGCCACTCAAATAAAGATCTCATCAGTGCTAATCTCACTCTCTCATCTATTTGAGCAACATCATCTTTTTGTTCACCCTCTTGTTCAGTTCTGCCATCGACCGGAAGACAGGTGTGCGGGTGGCCATCAAGAAGCTCCACCGACCTTTCCAGTCCAGACTCTTCGCCAAGCGAGCTTACAGAGAACTGAGACTGCTCAAACACATGAGGCATGAGAACGTAAGCTAACAGCACTCAGCATTCGCTCAACTTTCTCAGCTTTGAGAAATATTGTTACATAATCTTTCATGATAATTCTCAGTGAGCAGTTTTCCTTTTGCCTTTGGCTGACACAGGTGATTGGACTACTAGATGTTTTCACTTCTGAAATATTGCTGGACAGGTTCCAGGATTTGTAAGTTGTTTTTATTTTTTGGTGTTTTTTTGTCGATCTAGCATCCAGCGCAGGCAATACTGCCTGTTTCAAAGCATTTTGTGATTTCTCACTTTGTTCTACTCAGTTACTTGGTGATGCCTTTCATGGGCACTGACCTCGGGAAGCTGATGAAGATGGAAAGATTGTCAGAAGACAGAGTGCAGTTTCTAGTGTATCAAATGCTAAGGGGACTCAAGGTTAGCTTTACAAAATAAAACAAAAATAAAATTAAATTGATGTACTTATATTGGTTTTATTAGGATTTACATGAAGTATAACCAGAAAAAGTATGTAGTATGTATAACATTATATTTAGTGTAATGCACACCAGCAACTTATGCAGCAGTGGATTTAGGAGCGTGCACCGTGGGATCCCTGGTTCAGTCTGCATTCTGACTTGCTGTCTCTTCTTCTCCACAGTATATTCATTCTGCTGGGATCATTCACAGAGTAAGTGACCTCTGACATGTTAATTATATGCGTGGGGGGCTGGGCAGTCCGGTCACTCTATTCAACATCACATCCATTCATCTTCTCTTCAGAGCCTTTCTGTCTTTTTTCAGAGTCTTACAATTTTAGCGTTTTAAATGTGTTGGTAAAAATGTTTAAAGAGAAAAACAGAATAACAGCAACAAAGATAGAGACTCTTTGGACAGCACATGGAAAGATTTGTGAATAAGCGTTTCTGTTACCACAAAATGCTGTTTTTGGTTTTCTTCAACAGGATCTTAAACCAGGAAACCTGGCAGTGAACCAGAATTGTGAGCTAAAGGTATAAACTCACATTTTAGAACTTTATAAATTAAATAAATCAAAAACACCATCATTTCCCAAGACATTTTAATTGTAAGCATCCAGTCAGAAAGATTCTTTACTGATTGCAAAATATACCAGTTGTAAGTACAGAGCTATGATTTCTTCTGTTTTAGTATTTTCTTCACACTCTGTTGTTTTGGCTCTTCAGATAAAATCCTCAGTACCACAATTTTGATTCTTAAATTTATAATTTCATTCACGAAAGGAAAAAAGAAATACAACACAAACCAGCTCTGTGAAAAAGTATTTCTTCACTTAATTACCCAATAAACCACTTAAGAAAATTAAATGCAGCAATGTAATGTAAGCTAAAAGGTCTAAACAGTCAGCACATTGTGCCACGATCACAAAGGCATTTCTGGAAGAGATGAGAAAGTAATGATTTAAATATACTGATCAACTCCAAATGAGGAACACATGGACCAGTACCTAAATTCCCCTGAGAGTGCAGAGACTCATCTTGGAAGTCAAAAAAGATGCAGGCCTTGTTCGCCTCGGGATTAAACCGGCATTCAAGATTTCACCATTAGAAGAAGACTGGGTTCAAGTGGCATTCAGGGGAGATTTACAAGGTGAAAGCACAGATAACCAAAATGAACATAAAGGCCTTTTCCACATTTGTGCTCAGGTATTGCAGTTGTGTAATAGTGTACATAATGCAGGTGGTGTAGCATAGTGGGTAACACTGCTGTCCTCCATTCAGAGTCTAAACATAAATGAGAGACGTAACACTACATTTACTTACACCAGTCACATATTTGAAATGACGAGTCTCTCTGGATGAGAGCAAATGCCCAGCCAAATATGCAAAAATAAAGGAAATCAAGGCAAATACCTTTTCACAGTACTGTAAATTAGGCATGTATTATACATTCTGCTTTTTTTTTTTTTCAAAAAGTGTACCCTACTCTTTGTATCAGATTTTTCTTAACAGTGTTTTTGGAAGATTAGCATGTAAACATGTAGAATAGCTCATATTTCAAACCTTGAGGCAGAGAACGGAACCAAAAGAACTGTAAATAGAAAGTAACAGTAAAATTGATGAACCTCAAAGCACTGTTGGGAAATTTGAACAGTATTGATGCCTTTTGTTTACCTGCTTGTTCAATTTGAATTACTAATATGACAGACATTTTAAACAAAGTTTGCAATATAAAGTGTTGTCTGTGACTGACACACAAATTAACATGTGAACACTAAGCTCCACCACTGTGAAACTACTACTAAGTGTATAATGTTCCCAGTTAATCTCTCCTAGCCTTAGGAGAGACTTAAACCTTCGGACTTTATAACTTATCCAGTATGATTTACAGTATTAAGGACACCTTCTGTGTTGTGTGCAGATTCTGGATTTTGGGCTGGCGAGGCAGGCGGACTCAGAGATGACTGGTTATGTGGTGACGCGGTGGTACCGGGCACCTGAAGTCATCCTTAATTGGATGCACTATTCACAAACAGGTGACACTCAAAACAGAAGTCACTGGTCAGCAGTTCACTATATGTTACAGATCACATTTCATACAAAAGTAACATTTATAGAATGTATTATATTATTACAAATGTAACAATGTTATTTTGCTCAATACTTTTGCTTTTGTAGTACTGAGTTATGCTGAGTATACTATAAATGATTTACTGTGAAATCTATCGACTACTTACACAGTTGTATGGCGTTATCGAACTAATTATTACAACAATTATAGCAAGTTTATAGCAGCTTTGTTCATCATTCCAAGATGTTTTCTTTTATTTTTTAAAGCTTTATAAAAATTATTTGAACTCTTTTGGATTGCACAGGAGTAACATGCTAAAATAATGGTATACGTTTATCTGAGACCTATTGTTTATATATATTGATTAGAGATGCTCCGATCAGCATTTTTGGTGCTGATCACCGATTACCGATCACCAAGATCATGATCTGCTGATTGCCGATCACTGCGGCTCACAGAATGGCAGGGGAATGGGAATCTTTTATCTATAATCTAGCAGAGTTTGCACCGTTTGTAGAAATGAAACTAACTCTAAATGAACTATATTGAAAAAAACTAGAAACTACAGTCAAGATCTTGAAGAACCACCAAGTGTTTATTTTAGAAAATGAGAACTTAAGGCTACTGTAGGCCATCTT
>JBBIGB010000129.1:24614300-24624390 GCA_037577075.1 Alestopetersius hilgendorfi
AGTCTGATGGGTGGGTGAGTGACAGGGGGAGGAGTTATAGAGTCTGATGGGTGGGTGAGTGACAGGGGGAGGAGTTATATAGTCTGATGGGTGGGTGAGTGACAGGGGGAGGAGTTATAGAGTCTGATGGGTGGGTGAGTGACAGTGGGAGGAGTTATAGAATCTGATGGTCTTCCGTGGAGCACTTTATGCTGGTGAGTCTGTGGCTAAAAGTGCTTCTCAGTTCAGCCGCCACATTGTGGAGTGGGTGATCAGCACAGTACACGATGGACTGGAGTCTAGACAATGTTCTCCTTTTAGTCACCATCATAAAGTTCCTCACACACAACTGAGCTGCTTTCCTAGTCGGTGTGTTGAGTCGCTTTGGTGCTTTCTACTTTCAGGTTGGTACTGTTTTGAACGTTAGTCAGAATAATACACCACCAGCAGCTTACAGCTCAGACCTCATTACATTTATTCCGTGTGCTGTCTCGAGCCTCAAGCTTCGTACTAGTGTACCGGGACTGATTCTGACGGCCTGTGCCAATGTGCTTCGTATGCATCCTGCATCCTCTTCAGTTAATCAAGAGAAAGACAAACGTGTTCTAAGCAAAACAAAAGTGTTACATCTCTGTAGCCACAGTGATGAACTGAGACACTTCGGAGGAAGAATCGGATGGAAAGAAACGAGCAACATCATCTGCTTTCCATCGCAGATGATCTTTCCTGCTGTGTTTCACAGTGCGGAGGAAGGAGACAGGCTGTTTTCTTCCAGATTTCTCACTCGTGGGACTAATTAGTGAGTAAGTAAAGAACAGTGGCCCCTTATTGCCAAGTGTGAAGACCCCACAGCACACCACGTGAAGTTAGTTCTCTGGATTTAACCCCATTCACCTGCGTGAAGCAGGGGGCAGGCAGCGACACAGTGTCCGAGGAGCAGTGTGTGCTTGCTCAAGGGTGCCTCAGTGGGCCCCTGACAGTCCTGGGATTCAAACCCATGAGCTTCGGGCCACCAGATCACAAGCCACCCCACTTTACTGTGTTTAATAAAGGGTCATCTTATCTGGTAGTGCAGAAAATCAACTACACATCCACTGCCGTCTTGTAGAACCCTTCAGCTCTAGAGAGCAGGTTCGAAATACTGAGAAGACTGGGAGAGACCCCCAAGTCCTCTAAGCCTCCTCTCTTTTTTAACTCTGCATTTTTCAGCCTGACATGTCAGTGCAATGCCCATACGCCACCCGCAGCCATACATGGACAAACTGACGGATTTGCCCTCTGGCCTGTTTAAGTGGAGCGTTCGAGCGCGGCGATGCAGCGGAGCAAGGGTTAAACGTCTCTAAACCACCTGCAACTCTTAAGGGAACTCCTGCAGCAGTCTGGCCCCACTCCCCACCTCTCCTCTCCTCCATCTCCACACCACCTCCTCCACGTTTTCTACCACAAAGGAGCAGGAGGGTGAAAAAAAAAAAGAAAAAAAAAAGTGCTGTGCTGGCGATCAGTAGCCCGGGCACGCTCCGGAGGAGGCAAATTCACACACATCTCCATCTCACACACAAACACGCACTCACAAAACACATATTCTCACACACCCCCTTCCTTCAGCTCGGCCAGCTGTCAGGGGTACAGCCTTGAGGGAACAGCACTAACAATAATACAAATGTATTAAGGCTGAGGCTCCTTATGCATGGACGGGACAGAGAGAGGCTGGGAGAGAGCAGAGTGGACCAGGAGCAGGAGCATCAAGAACAGAGGACCCATCCCGGCACCCCCACCTGCCCCGAGCTCTGTACCTGAGGGAACCAGGTACGTATTTCTCTTCCTCCTTTTGTCCTTTAATTTGATTCGAATTGGGCTTTAAGGGAGGAGCTGCAACTGTGAGAACGGAAACATCTGTTGGGTGGAAAGATCTACCTCTGGCTTCTCAAGGAACCTTCAAAGAAGCCTTTTTGTAAATGGGATCTTTGAGTGTGAGGAACCTCTGATACCTCTTTACAGTAAGACCATCCTTATAAAAGGTTTACAAAGGATTGGATGAGGTTGTAGACAGTTTACAGATCTTTAATAAGCAGTTATAACCAAGTTGAATGTTAAACTGCTAAACTTCATCAGGTGTTTGTTAACATGTTACTATCATTAAACTCCAGATCTAACCGAATACTGCATCAATGTATAACAGCGGTTATAACTTACTTATAGCTGCTTATTAATGTTTTATTACTCAATAAGCAACCTGCTTTTAAATCATTTATAAGCCCTTTGTAAGGGTACTCTTACTGTAAAGTGGTATCAAGTCTCCACATGATTGTTTTGTACAGGAACCATTCAGGAGCCAGTCGTAAGAGTGTCTGTGAACTTTGGGTGCATTTGTTTCTAATTGCAGATGGAGCCAATAATGTTTGAGCCACATCAAAATGCTGGAGGACTTTTTGTGCATGGGATCATCGATTATAATGAACAGGGAGACATTCGGCTTATTGACATGATCAGTAATCTGGCTGTGGACCTGGGAGCATTAGAAGTGGGAGGCTTCTTGTTTCACTTGTATAGGACAGACTTGCAGTGCCAGCGAGAGGCGGTGGAGTTTTGAAGCTGGTCATTCTTTAAGCTCAGGTTCCTTAATGAAAGAGAGGGAGAGATGAGAGCACAGCAAAGGAAATGTGCGCTTCACCACAGCTGCCGAACAGAGCCGGTCCAAGAGCTGAGCCAGCACAGGACCACATGTTATTACCATAACTGGCCGAGGCACAAAGTCTCGTTGAGGAAATGAATCTGATCTGGGTTTTTTGGGGGCATGTGGTTCCTTTTAGATGGCACATACAAAACTCGGGGCTCGTCTGAGCAGACTTTTGTCACTGCTGTGTCGAAAAACGAGAAAATACGCAAAGCCTTTCAGCTTAGCGATGCCTTAAATGAAATGTTTCGCTACAGTAATCGGAAATCCGCACTGTTTCTCCTAAACTTTCTTCTTTCATAACCTCATCCCTCAAAGCTACAATAATCTTATTCTTCAATGGCATATGAATCCACTTTTCGGGGGTTTGAGGGGGTTAGCCTAGATTCAGAATTTAAGCACGCACACGTTTTTCTTTCTTTCTTTCTTTGCTAGAGGTTAGGAGCCCGATACCCATGGTGCAAAGACATCTGTGCATGAGAGTGTTACTCCAAACAGATGTGGATTCCATTCTGGAGGCCCATCCAACCACGCCTTGCTGAAACTAGCCGTGTGTGAATCAGTACAGCACAGAATCTCGCTCATGATCTACTTTTGAGAAAACATCTGCTATGCTACAATGGAACACTGCATCTATAGTTTAAAATTGAGAACCAACAGATCCAGCCATATCTACGTTTATTTAAGTTAGACAAAACTAAAACAGTGTACTGGAGATCAGTATAATCAGCTGAATTAAGATGCGAGAAATTCTTCAATGCAATGCAATTCTTCAATGTAACCTCTTTCTGCAGGTCTCTCAGCTCTCCATGGTGAAGCATTGAGACTCTATGTTGAGCTGCTAGCGAGCAATGCGGGGTGAAGCGAGAAAGATGGGAACCCCCAGGTGTGATATCAGTCCATATTTCTCCAAATGTAACAGAAACTGAAGTGGAATTTTAAACTTTAAATCAATTTATAAACATCAGTTTAATGGTTACTCTGATAAACATGTGACCATTGCAATGACCAATCAGAAACTGAGCCAGCTTTAAAGTATTAAACAAAATCGAACAAAAAATGAATTTTAGAGAAAACTTAAGAGATAAAACAGCCCAGTGTGTCAGAAACAGTGATAAAGTTAGCCCCTCCTCCTTGGGGTGTATAGCTCTGACAGAAAATTTAATTCCTCGGTAAATATCGATGTTCGTGAGCCTTATTGCTCTGAAAGGGCTGGAGCTGCACCTTCATGTTGGCGCCGAAGACACAGAGTTTGGATGTGTTCTTTTAGACTTCCTGTTGATAAAAGGCTTTAGATCGTTCTGTAGGATTAGGTGGGTGTTTACACCACTACACTGTTACACCATCCTCCAGCTCCGTGGTCTAGCAGCACCATCCTAGACACTGGATAATGGCTAATGGCTTTAGATTGTGGGTAATCATGGATTAGGATCCTCCTCGGGATCTGAGAACCCAGATAGATTGGATTAACAAGGCCTTGTGCTGGTTTAGGTGGCATACAAGGAAATGAGAACAATCCAGTGACAAAATAAGATTCGCAAAAGTCGTCTATCGCAGAGGTCCCCAGTCATTTGGTGCCAGGCCACACAGAAAGACAGAATAAAGCTACTTTATCGATTATAAAAAAGTCTGAAAGATGTTTTGTTTTCAAATGCACTTTGCTTTTAGTTGTATCTTTATTGGTCCGCGAAAATATTGATTAGATGAAAAGGTTGGTGACACTGTTCCATCATGGGTCAGAGTGGTCCCACTGCTGATCGGATGAAATTGGTTGCTATAAGCTCAAGATGACAAATTACAATGATATCATGGCCACATCAGAGACATCGATGATATAGTCTGCCTCAAATGGCTCTTGGCTCAGATACAATTAATCTAGAACCATCATATTACATGGAGGTTCAAAGTAAAAGGTTTTCCACACACAGTCAGTTCTTTGAGGAACCATCCACCGGAGGTTCTTGAGTTGTTCTTAAGTGCCATTGCTCCAAAGAACCTTTCGTCTTGAACTAATGTGCTTTGGGTTCAATTAGCAAGATGGATCTCTGCTGTCTTGTTTATGTGATAATGCCTTGTCCTCAATGACGGGGATAGAATGGGGTCACAGGATCTATTCCGAGACGCCCAAAGATTCCTCTTGTGTCCCCTAATATGTGAGCGAGACACATGTTTGTACAGGAGATGAAAACAGCAACAGGTGGTGGCGTAAGGGTGAAGAGGAGGATGAAGGGTGTGGCGGAGCGTGAAGGCGCATGGCCTCATTATAACTGGGCCACGGCCCAAGTCCTCTGGTGCCACCCAGCTTAGACACAATCCAGCATCACGGGATTATGACCCTTGATCTCGAGAGGCTATGATTGGCTGAGAAGGTGTCTAGTGTGTGTGTCTGTAAACGGATCATTCAGGGCTACCAACAGTACAAATACGAGCAGAGATGATTAGGGGAGCCCAGTGCTGGAACATCACTGCAAACATCAAGGCTTGAGGAGAACCTTAACTGGACAAAGGTAGGACTGGAACATGCATCGTTATGATGTCTAGCGTGCTCTCTTGACTGGGATAGATCTTTATAGACGTTGATGTTTTGAAAAGGTGTGATTTTGATCTTTGGGTTATTCCGAGTTTCCATCTTTAACACTGTATCTACAGTTTCCTGTGAAACAGTCAATCTTATCAGGCTTTGATGAATGGTATTCATTTAACACGATGGATCTGCATGGACATGCTCTCTAGCTTTAGGACTGTCTGGTCAGTTTGGAGCAAGAACTGTGAGGGAGGTGGTGCTTTACCAGGTGTCCAGATGTTCTCTTTATATCTCCTATCGCTCAGAAAAATGTGTCTGATGAACTCCATACGGGTGCTAGAAGTTCAGCAAGCAAGTATGTAAACCGTTACCATATGATGGATAGGGGAATTAGATTAGATTAGATTACATCGACTTTATTAATCCCACAGTGGGGAAATTCCTTAGAAACAGCAGCAGTAGTGAGAAAGACAGTGTAACAGGATCCGTAGGAGCAAAAGTAACGATATAAGAACAAAGAAAAATCAATAGAAAACAATCGCTGTATAAATATAAGTAAAGATATAGGTAAATAACATATACACAGTGCAGGTTAAGTGGATGAACAGGGAAGGGGATAATCAGAAGAATTGCACACTGTCAGAAATACGGCACAACAGCAGAACAAGCAATATACACAATGTGTGTTTGTGTGTGAGGGGATAGTCTGAAAAAAATTAAACATGGTTTAAATACTGCACAACAGCAGAACAAGCAATCCGCTGCAATATCCTAATATCCTAACAGTAATGCAGAGATCGTTAAATCGTTCGCTCTTATTTGCTCTTTTACTGTCTCTTGTTTTTGAACAGGCATGTGTCTTTTCTTCATAACTAAGTATGCACACATAGAAAACAGAGCAAGCTGATCACATGGATAGAATTAGTGTTAGCTCGACAAAGGGGATGCAGCGGTGCCAGAAGCTGACTCAAATGTACTCGGGCATGCACTGAAACTGTTAGTCATGGATATGTGCACGTCTATTGTGCCTGAACCCTGGCTCCGTTCCAGTGTCTCACCAGGGATGTGAAGATAAGTATCAGATCTTTGCACTTGGAGGCCCCTGACTTGAGCTCTGACCAGGACTGTAGTTAATTTGGAGAGAGGCCTCCCATGCTTCTAATTCAGCAGTTGTCTGGTGTCCAGCTATTATGTAAGCTTGTTGCGATCAGTTTTGCCCAAAGTCATATGAAGGTCTATGTTGCACACTCTTGGAACAAGCCAACATCCACACAGTCCCTAGTCCGGATGAATATTGCTTTCACGAATTCTGTTTAGCGTGCGCTATTTAGACTGAGCCCGTACAATGGTCTGATGGTAGAGTGTCTTGCAACTGTTCCTGAACCTGCCTCAACATGCTAACTGACTTTACATGACTCACTCGTGTGATTTGCCGCCAGCTCTGATGTCACCACCGTCTGAAGAGGTACTCATGATGTCACACCTGAGCCAGTTAAAGTTGACCCGACAATGCATCCTGCATTTAAGAGGATTGGTTCGCGGCAGGAAGCTGGAAGAACGTTAAGGGATCAATTCTTTAGATCAGGCCGCCATTGGTTCTATTCTGAAAGGATGTAAGCCATGCGGGACAATTAAAAACAATGTACTTTAAGCAGAAATCTAATTACGACAGATTCAAGGAGAACACACGGGTACAGGTTTCGATTCACCAAAGATTTTGTTAAAACCCAGAGCAATTACTTTCCTAATGCGTCAGAGGTACCAAGAAGAACAGACGATTATGTCTGTAAGTTAATTAACCAATTCAGTCCTGCAACAGACCTACCTTAGAACAACCATTTCCCCAAACCAGTCTTTAACAGTAAATGGCCAACCCCCATTTATAGTAGGCTGTAATTTAATCTAGGGCCAGCCATAATCAATGCTTGAGGAACTGGTACATTGACTAATGCTTGTCTCTCTGTTGTGTATCTTAATGTTTCCATAGGCAGAGCTTCAACATGGAGTTGTTTTTCACTGTCTATGCAGTCCTGCTGCTAGCGGTCTCAGTGAGCTCTCAGGAAATGCCTTATGAACACCTGCTGTCCCAGCTGCAGGCATGTCCCAAGGAGTGCCGCTGTCCTCCAAGCTTTCCCAACGCCGTCTACTGTGACAACAGGAGCCTGAAACGCATCCCCAAGATCCCCCCTTTCACTTGGTACCTGTACCTGCAAAACAATCTCATCGACGTGCTTTCGGCCGACGCCCTCCGTAATGCCACCCAGCTCAAGTGGATCAACCTCAGCCGCAACAAAATCTCAGACGAGGGCATGGAGGAGGATGCCCTTAAAGCCATGACCAGTTTGGTGCATTTCTACATGGACGACAACCTGCTGACCTCTGTACCCTCGGCTCTACCGCCGAAGCTGGAGGAGCTGCGTCTCTCCAGGAACAAGATCTCAAAGATCCCTGCTGGTGTCTTTGCTCGGATGGACCGCCTCACCCTCCTGGATCTGCAGGGGAACAAACTGCAGGACGATGCCGTTACCGAGGTCAGCCTCAAAGGCCTTAGTAATCTGGTTCAGATCAACCTGGCAAAGAACCAGCTGAACACCATGCCTCCTGGTCTGCCCTCCACCACTGCTCAGCTCTACTTGGATGGCAACAATATTGAGAGGATCCCTGCAGAGTATTTCAAAGCACTCCCCAAAATGGCTTTCCTGAGGCTCAACCATAATAAACTTGGAAACGGAGGGTTCCCAAAGAACGTCTTCAACATCTCCAGCATGCTGGACCTACAGCTCTCCTACAACCAGATTACAGAGGTGCCACATATTCCTTCTGGTCTCGAGCATCTTCACCTGGACCACAACAAAATCAAGAGTAAGTATCATGTGCCTACTCCTCAAACGGATTGTATACACTTTCGGCAAAAGCACATTTGTAAGGTTCTTGATGGTTCTTGTTCTGGATACCAACGTTTTGACAAAACTGTGAAACAGGGGAACTTACTGTGCCTCGTAGTCAAGGGAATACACCTTGTTGACCAAAGCAAGGTATACTCCCTGATTACAGAGAGGATTCATTTACAAACTGCAGGACAGTTAGCAGTTCTATATAGACCTTCTCTAAAACACTCTGTCAGGAACCCAAAGGGGTTGCCCTACAGGAGTGCTCCTGGAAATCTACATCCCTGTAGAATCCAGCTCTAGCCAGTTCCCTAATTAAGTGCACTGATGGTCTGGACTAGCTGAGTTGATGACCACTGGCCTCTAAGAACAAAATAAAACGTCTAGCAGGAAAGAAATGGTTCTACTCAGAGTTATTTCCTCAGCATTAACAAGCGAGAAATGTAACAAGCATGGAACTTCGATCACATTCTGAATCTCTTTGCTATTCCTCAGAGACACTTGACTTGTCTTGTAAAGTAACGCATAATGTCTCTCGACTGCAGGTGTGAATGGCACTGACATATGCCCGGTTTCTGCCACCACACTCGACGACTACTTTGAGGAGAGGCTCCCTCGGCTCCGCTACCTCCGTCTCGACGGCAACGAAATCAAGCCTCCCATTCCCAGAGAGCTGATGGTCTGTTTCCGTCTTCTCAGGGCCGTGGTCATATAAATCTGCCGTTAGACTCCAGAGCAGTTGTCCTGAAGCAGCCAGGGATGCAAGTAAATAACACGAAACTACAAGTCTAGAGAATTCTTTTCCTGATAAAACACAGTAGTGAACCTTTTCCAAGCCAACTTCTGATCCTGAGGGTCAGATTCCCCTGATCCTCTGGTTCTCCGGGTCTTGCACTTGTGCACAGTAGACAAGAAGGGGAGATACATTTTGTAGACAACGTCTGATATGTGACTTCACTGTAAAACCACTGTGCCTTCTTTTGAGTCTTCTAGGTTAAAGTGGAGTAAAGTGGGGGGAACTGCATTGTCCAGAATATTTTGGTACCCAGAAGGTAATGATTCTCAGATTCACATAAAACTGTGCTATTTATTTTTTCATTCATCAGTCAAGGCAGGGGGTGCGATGACAGTCAAAGTTTGCTGTATCCAGGTATGAATGTACGGGAGGTGATTCGTGTTCATAAAGGAGCCATTTGCAGTAAATGCAGAAAAGCATGTACATTTTTTGTAGAGCATTTTATATGTACGATTATGGTCTATTGTAGTTAAAGCTGGATGACCTGCTGTGGCAGCTCTGCTGTGGCAGCATGAGTAGATTGATGATAGACAAACGGTTTACTAGGCCAATGTATGTTATTCATTTAAACGGGGGTTGAAACGGTCAGAAACCTGCAACTCATTTTCAAAGGTGTTTTTTAATTGCAGGTATTTTTGAAGCAGCCCGTTTCCATAACGATTGCATTCTCTTTTTAACATGTAAAGCTATTTTTACGATTTTATGCTGTATTCTTGCATTCAGGAGAGTTTATTTTTCGTTTTCTCCTTTGATGTGTTCATCGATGAGTTCACATTAGCAACTCTGAGTTCTCATATAGATGATGTGGTTCATGAAATCCATGAGGAGTCCCTTCTGCTTTGCATTTGGGGCTAAGAAAGTTGTCTAGAAGGTATAAAACCAAGTCATGTTAAGTTGCTGTGGATGTGAGCTCACGAAATTAGCGTAAAGGTGCTTCCCTGCTGGGTTTTCCCGTTAGTGCTGTGCTCACAACTGTAATGTTTTTTTTGATGTTCATTTATCGCACAAATGGAATTTTTTTGTTTGATGATGCACATCTACTAGTGAAAAAGCAATGTGACAAAACTTCTAATGTATCGTTTATTTTATAAACTATTCCGATTAAACGGTTCTATGATTCAGAATTCTCTTGGGCTGCGTCTTCATTCAGTTTACCTCACCTGCCTCTCTACCTCACTGTACCTCACCTGTCTCTCTACCTCACTGTACCTCACCTGTCTCTCTACCTC
>JBBIGB010000129.1:25177442-25190903 GCA_037577075.1 Alestopetersius hilgendorfi
ACCCAGTGGTGGTGCTGAAGGTAGGATTCGAACCCATGACCTCTTGGTCCAGAGGCAAGTATCCTACCACTAGGCTACCACCACCCCGGACAGAGACCTGATTCTCCGAGAGGCGAGGAACCACGGGCCCTACGCCCACAAGATGGAGGTACTCTTAGCTTCTTTCCCGACTACTCTCCTACCACGGCCAAGAAACGAAGCGCTTTCACCGCGAGGAGGAAAGAGTTGAGAGAAAGGGGGGATCCCTAACTCTCTCCAACACACAGCAACGTAGAAAGTCAGTCTCAACGGTCAGATTACCCTTTTGCATTCACCAGGCGAGGCACGCAAATTCTGCGACTCGTTGCCTCAGGTTTGGCGCTCGGACACAGATTGACTGAAATTCTTCTCTTAAAGACGAACCAGGGCTGGGGTGGTCACTAGGAAAAGGAATCGATTACAAAAAGACTTTTCTCAAACTGTGATTTGATTACTTTCCTGCCTTACTACTGGAAAACATGAGCTCACCACTCATTACTTCACGTCTGTGTTCATCTTTAAGTCTGCACCAACAGGAAAGTACAAGAAAAAACAGCAATCAGTCTAGAAAGAAAGTGCCTGTCTGTTTTTTGCTCTTCAATAAAATGCAGCCAGTAAAATGCTGATTAAAGTAATGATGTGAAAACCCAGACGCTGGCCAATAGTAAAGCTGTTCCTGAATTAGAACCCAGTCTTATCAAGAGTGGAAGATTTTGGGTGCTTGACATCCAGCTGCAGAAAATCTAAAAATGATGCAGGAAATCTAGGCGATGCACATCAGAGACGTGTAGGTAATGTAATCTACGTAACAGTAATGTGATCATGTCTTGTGTTATACGGTTTCATTACAGGAAAATGAAGTAATTTCGTAATTTAACACATGATGTAGTGGAAAGAGCACATTTGTGGGCGGAGCCTAAGCATGTTAATCACACTGTAAGGGAACTGAGCGTTCCACTGCGTTTAGAAACACGAGGTGTTCTCCGGCACGCAGAGTGTAAGACCTGTGCAGATGCCAGGTAGCAGGGTCAGAGGTCAGGGGTTGGAATGTCTCTTCGCATGGGGAGTTCAGTGAGGGGCTAGAGCTCAGGCCCTGCAGCCAGAATCTGGATCCAATTCCACCGAGTGTGTGCGTGCGGCTCAGTGGGACGGCCATGCACTGGGCGGAGAAATACTTCTGAGAAACACGCACAGATCCGTGAGAGCCATTCTGGAGAGGCTGGAGCGAAATTTCAAATTTAACGAAGTATTTCCTGTAGCTACTTAATAATACGTTTTTTTTTCTAGTTGTGAGAATATACTGGTGCAATAAAAACATCACTTTAAGACTTTTTGCTCATTTTTATCAGGTGTGTCAATCATTGTGGAGGGCACTGTTTATCGTACAATCACCCCCCAGTTTACAGTCACCCCCCAGTTTACAGTCACCCCCGAGTTTACAATCATCCCCCCAGTTTACAGTCACCCCCGGTTTACAGTCACCTCCCAGTTTACAATCATCCCCCCAGTTTACAATCACCCCCCAGTTTACAGTCACCCCCCCAGTTTATAGTCACCCCCTAGTTTACAGTCATCCCCCCAGTTTACAGTCACCCGCCAGTTTACAGTCACAGTTTACAGTTTTTTTATAGAGAACCAAACTCACAGTTTTACACGAAAATTCCCAAAATAAAGAGCAAACTGCAAATATCTTCCGCCTTTTTTGCTTTTTGTGGCAATAAATATATTTTTCTGGATGTTTTCAAACAAGGGCACTTTTTTCGTATTCCACACCAGGGTTGAGCCCCGCACGATTTCTCCATGGTGCGCGCACTCAGACACTCCACAGTTCGAGTGATCTCCAGGAGACCTTTCCAACGAGCCCTCATTTGCATTTTTAGCCCGAGTAGCTCAGGAGTTATTATCCGAAGACCATTCGCCTCGCCACGTTGTCCCAATACTTTTGTCCCATGACCTTCCGAGTTACATGCCTCGGCAGGGAATTTAAATTAAAAGAGGCGAATACGGGTTTACCTTTACATTTTCTTAAATTAAACTGTTTTAGGAGCACATATGTTTAATAACACCTCTAGGGGGCGGTCGTGAGTAATATTTGTTTATTTGATGCTTGCTAAGAACACCCCTAGAGGGCGGCGTTGAGTAATAACTGTTCATTTGTGTCTGTCGACAATTTGAAAGCTACTGTGTAACAACAGCTAAGAGGTTTTTTTTGTCGCTTTGAACTCTGTATTAGTTTCATTGTTTCCAGAATTAGTTATGTCAACAATTTACATTCAACTAAAATGTTATGATGGTGACGGCTATAATCAGTGCAATGTGCAGCTCATGTGTTTAATAACATTGGGAAACGGCTCCGTCCTGACACATTTTATCTAACACATACTTAAGATTAATTTAATAGACTATCATTGATTGTATTTCAGATGTTAAAAACACACACACACACACACACACACACACACACACACACACACACACACACACACACACACACATTTATGCATCTTCCTGTATTTTACTGTAGAAGGAACAGCTGAGGCATTTGCTGGGCACGCAGCCACCTGAAGCCCCAGCTGTGCTGACCGTCTCTAGCCCAGCCCTGAGGGGCGGAGTCACAGCCTGTGAGACACCAAACACACAACAGATGGGGTGGAGCCCCGCCCAAGTGAATATTTTAGGCCTACAGTGAAGCGAAGGGCCCGGACTGGCCCGACCATTGGCTTTTCCTCCCTCAGTCACTGGAGCTGCTGCAGGTAGTGCGGTGTCGGCTAAGTGCTTTCTTTTCCAGATCTGTAGTTCTGTCATAAACACACACACACACACACACACACACACACACACACACACACACTCTCTCTCTCTGGCTGCGTCGGCGCAGTGTCTGACAGCTGTAAGCCGGATTCCGTTCCAAACAGGGTGCTGCTGCATCTCGGGGGGATTAGCGCGGCATGTTGCCACGAAATAAAAGATGCCACCTAATAAAACAATGCAGGAGGGGGCGGGAAAAAAAAGAGCACAAAGAAAGAGCCGGTTCAATATGGATCACAATACCGCCCGCCCACTCACCCACTCTCACTCCACTTCTTTCCCTCCCTCTCTCTCTCTCTCTCTCTCTCTCCCTCTCTCCCTCTCTCTCGCGACTGAACTCAAATGAACCCAGAGAAGCTTTGCTGGCATGATATGAGGTTACAGCTCTAAATTTGAGCATTTCGCCTTAAATCTCTGACCTAATAATTCGATGATCATCGTTTAGGAAACAATTCAATTCATCAGGAAATCTCACATTTTCCCATTAGATTAGATTATTTGGGTATCATTCGGATTATTGAAAAAATAACAATTCATTTGACTATAATTAGCTCTTATGTTTGAAAATAGCCGTTTTTTTATTATTGGGGTGGATTTCTTATTGCTGCATAGTCCTCTATTAACCGCCCAGTCTATTAATCTTGCACTAGGGAAACAAAGATCAGGAATTTTTAAGGCCAATTCCAATTCCTTTATAGCCACACGTGCCAGTGGCTGATTTTTTTTGGCCGGTTTGTATAAGCTGCTGGTATGAAATAAAAGCTCACGCGGTGCTAAATGAGCACATAAAACTCACCAGGATACTTCCAGCACCTTCTGCTGCTCCAAGCAACAATATAAACTATAATAGCATTATTTGCTCTTTAATGAGCCAAAGAGCCATTTTTCACTTGCAAATAAAAAATCAATAGCCTTTTTCAAACAACATGAATCAAATAAAGCGCGACACAGAAAGTAAACTGGAACTGGCTGTTTACCCCAAATAGTCATGTGTGATTATTTCTCAGCATTTTGCTTCACAACAAAACCTAAATTATAAATTGGCCCTTGCTGACTGTCGGGGAAGCTCAGAACAAGCCTTGTACAAATGACACATTTGCATGATTCCAGCTGTGCAGGGCTAATTTGTACACATCTGTATCCGTGACTGCCCTACAGTCTTTCACGGGCCGCTAAATCTTTACACTGTTTAAGCTTTTTGTTTCATTATCTCTGTTTTCTGAGAGCAACAAAACTGGGGCTTACTTGATTAAAATGAATCAATTCATGTACAGTAACCCCCCGGTTTTACGTGGATCAGCATTCGGGGATTCAATCGAACACAGATTTTTCGGAGAACTGAACTGTATTACCGGCACCAGCCCAGCGGTGGCAGTAATACACTGAAAAATTGTCAACCGCCATAAAAAGAAGAAGAAGAAGCTGCAGTAGCATGACTGTTCCGTGTCTGTTCCTCATATTCTAGTGTTTTTCCCCCCAATGTTCAACAGTTATCTCAGTTTATATAGTATCAGGAAGCTGTGCTCTGTCTAAACATGTGGGTAGAGAGAGTTATTTCAACCTTTCTTTTGTGGACGAGTCTTTGTTTTGCCTCGTTGCACGCTGCTAATGCTAACCGGTAATGCTAACGTTTTTTTAAGCAATAAAGTTTTCTAATTCTGATTATTTATTTACCTTTACGTTGTCTTTAAGGGTAAATGTAAAGTTAAATAAATAATCAGAATTTGAAAACTTTATTGCTTAAGAAAACGTTAGCATTAGCAGTTAGCATTAGCAGCGTGCAACGCTGTAAGGGTAATGCATTAAACTGGGTTTAAAATGAAATTAAAGTGTTCTGGGAGCAGATTTGTGGGCATATTTAGGGTTTACATTATAAAAACAGGCATTTTTTCTCTGTACACGGGTGCTCTTGGAACGTAACCCCCGCAAAGACTGGGGGATTACTGTATATGTTCTTGATGAATCAGCTTAGGGTTTACTATATAGTTTGATAAACAGGGAATCTCCTGCGCAATGTAAAGTCGTGTTCAGTCTAAATTTTCTCCACAGGGGGCGCTAAAATCTCTTTTGTGTGTCGCTGAAAGAAAGGGAACCCACACCAGCAGGATGTCACTAATGCATATGTTACGAGACTGAAATGTATATGTTTACTCAATTAATCATCGAAGACTTGATTACTAATATGATCCCTAATGTAGGTAGAATTTGACTGTTACTTTTAATTATGTAAATTTAATTGAGCTCCTCTCTCTCTCTCTCTCTCTCTCTCTCTCTTTCCATCACCTGCCTTTTTGGCTCATCACCTGCTGCGGCGGTTCCTGCAGATAGGCAGGCAGCTGGCCAGTTTAGAGGGCATTTGGGGGCCGGGCTGGGCTGGACCGGGCTGGGAGTGTGTCCCCGACCCCTTAGAGGAGGAGGAGGAGGAGGAGGAGGAGGAGGAGGAGGAGGAGGCGAGCCGCTGGCTGGAGCTGCTTTCATCCTCCCAACAGAATTAATCACCAAAAGCCTTCAAGCTGCCAACCAGGAGAGGAGCCTGTCAGCCAAGAGGGGTTCTGGCACCGGCCCAGGCCTTCCTCCCCGCAGGGCCTTTACTCACACATCAAAGCCAGCCACTGCCGCTTCCCTCCCGTCTACTCTTAAACAGCTCTCTTTCTCTCTCGCGCTGGAAGTGGGGATGAGAGTGATTATTGAGAATCTGCAGGAGAGCTGCAACGATCAGCCGAGGTAGATACGCCGAGCCCGTGTCCTCAATCAGAGACCTGCGATGTGTTTCTCTCCATCAAGGAAAGTGCGAGATCGCTCCATCCAGCCAACACATGTCCCCATGACAACCGATAGCCATTGAGACGGTCGCCATGCGGGTCACACCAGCTTCCCGCAGCCCTGGACGAACATCTCCTGGAGCGGAGAGCGAGGCCGCCGCTCCAGCAGTGCGGGAACCTGCAGCACGAGCAGCGGGTTCCGTGTAAAGGGATAATTCCACAGGGTTTGAACATTAAAGCTCTTCTGAGCGTCCCTAATAGGGGTTCTAAAAGTATATTTAAACAAAGCTAAGTCATCTGTTTGGCACATATGAAAATGCATTCACATCACTGCATACATCACACAGTGAAATGTTCTACAAGTTCAACAGCGTTGGAGGACCTTCGGAGGCTTCTAGGCCCTCAGAGGAGGCCTAATGAATTCTGAGAAGTAAACAAAGGTCTGCGAGTCTACTAAGGCATGTTTGGAAACAAAAGGGTTAAAATTGTATTAGGATCCTTGTTATAATCCAGGCTTTCCAGGTTTATATATATATATACAGTATACAGTGTATATAGTATAAAATGACTGAAACGCTCTGCCACCCCAAAGCAAAAAGGCCTAAAGTAGCTTTATAACCATTTGTTCACATCCGTGACATAGTAAAGGTCATGAAAATCCACACATTTAGATCTAAATTTGACAAATCCGGAGTGATCATCCCAGTAAAAAACCTGCTGGACAATCATGACTCATCAGAAAAGGTCACTGCCAGCAAATGTGAACAAACAGATCCCATAGTCTCTCTCTCTCTCTCTCTCTCTCTCTCTCTCTCTCTCTCAGTCTCTCTCTCAGTCTCTCTCTCTGTCTCTCTCTCTTTGTCTCCCCCTCTCTTTCTCTTTCTCCCTCTCTCTGCCCCCCTCCCCCTCTTTCTAATAGAGGAGATATAAAGTGATTCGGATTCAGCCTCCTGAATGCTGCAGTCGTTCCTGCAGCCACGACCACTGATTTTGTGGGCTGTCGAGGAACTTATTAAAAAGGTCCACCCTTTTGAGTTTACGCCTCATATTTATGAGATTTATGAATGAATTCATGAACTACTTGTCACTGATGCCTACAAAATGCTTTTGTAAGTTACATTTTTTTCTTGTAACATGCATGAAGTAAATTCATGTACTGTATTTGTGTGTATGTAAAATTTGAAAAGGGAAGCGTGAAAAGACCACATTTCCTCTCAACAAAAATACAGTACATGCTTGTACACTCTGGCCATTCCCTGTGGTACACACACACACACACACACACACACACACACACACCACTGCTTCACAAAAACACAAGCCATGCAGGAACAATAGCTGGAATGAAGCTAATTAACTGCATGAGGCCAGACTTTACATCACCCCTGGCCTGCCCACAGCCTACACACACACACACACATTCACATAAAAAGCCATGTTTATACTCACCCCGACTTTGACCTCAGCCCACATGCTGCATGTGCAGCACAGTGCAATACATTTGAATTCTTTATTTAGGTCCACAGTTTAAAATACAAAGAACCCAAAGTTGCTTGATTGCATTAGTTTTCCAGTCAGCAGTACATACACTACAGTACAGTGCAGTGCAGGGCAGTACAAAGAATTGTGTGAATGCATAAAGCAGTACAGTCCAATGCAGTGTAGTAGAATACAGAGAATTTCATAAGTACCAACGTATAGTATGGTATAGGGTATAGCACAGTACAGTAGAGTGTAGTACAGCTCAGAATCGTGCAGTAAAGTGTAGTATAGAGAACTAAATGATAGCAAAATTCAGTCTTCATAAATTCTGTTGTTACTCTTTTTAACTATGTATTGTAATTAAACTGAATCGTTACAAGGCCTGTGATATTCTTCATTAGCACTAACTGTAAGTTGAAGCTTGGATTGTAAACACAGGGTTGTTATCTTGGCTTCTTGCAGGGTTTAGTCAGACATGTTTCTGGCAGGATACAAGGCAGATTTATGTGGGTCCAGCACGCTACAGGGAGTCATTTATCATATCAATCTGAATAAATAAAATGTGAAAAATGATGCTGATCTCTTTACTGCTTACCCTGTTGGAGTTTAAATGTTGGCAGTATGCCAAGAAGGTGAGGTCATCGCATTGTTGGGGAACCTTTAGCCAGCATGTCTTACACACACACACACACACACACACACACACACACACACACACACAAAATACATACATACATACATACATACATGTATTAGGGCTGTTGAGTGATTAAAAAAAATCATTAAATGAATAAAAAGCTCTCCCATAATTAACCTAAATTAATCACACATTTTTTGCTGTAAAAGTGTTTACAGCAAAACTTTTTTGGACTGTTCCATGTATAATAATGGTCACTACAAGCAAAAATTGGGAGGGAAAAAATATGCTAAGGGAAAAAAATTAAAAATGCTTCATCGAGAGCAATGATAGAACAAAATATAAAAGGGGGGTCTCGCGCGTTACACTCAATGGGTGGATAAGTTGGGGGATGAAACTAATGAATTTAAGAAGTTACCCCCTAATATAATGGTTCTGGTGTCCATGCGTACAAGGCATCTCAAGCCTGGGATCGGGCTGCTCTGGCTCAGACCGTCAGGTTTGCTCTTAAAACCTGATGATATTTTAGACCTGACGTTCTCCGATGATACAAAAATTCCATATTACATGAATGGCAGAGAAAAACACTCTTACCAACTGTTCCGTCTGTCCGTTTTTAAACGTAAATATTAATTTCGCTTGGACAAGGAGCACATTCTTAATTAAATTAATTCAATAACCCTAATAAAGATATATATATGGAATCAGATAATATATTGTCCGATATGTATTTTATGGATTTTGAAGTATGTGCAACATCACAGTCAAGAAAATCTCTGCACACACCTAGAACTGATTGGGTTTAAGGTTAGAAGGATCGAAGAGGATCGAAACAGTCGTGGAATTCTTAAGCACTGATGTACGTCGCTCTGGGTAAGAGCGTCAGCTAAATGCTGTAAATGTAAATGTAAGAGTTTACACTGATGTTTTGTTTACAATTCTGTCAAATATGTTTTCAGCTTTTTTTCTGACACTGAAAACAACTTGTACATATTGTTCATTTAGACTGGAATTTGTCCAGACGTTTTTGTTTGTCTCTGCTTTTCTCTGTTTTTTCTAAAGACCTAAACTGTATGAAAACAGACACACACACACACACACATACACACACACACACACACACACACACACTACAACACGGCATGCTTTGAAGTGTTTGCGCTAGGCGAGGCAAACCGCTGAGCAGGTGGTGTGTGTGTGTGTGTGTATGTGAGTCATGGTCTGTGACTCCGAATGGCAGAAAGAAGCTGACATTTGACAGGTTTAATCTTATCTGAGGTTAACTGGGCCCCGGTGAAGCATGCCTGACTCATAAAGAGAGGTCGAAACTACAACTAGATAAGCAAGAACAGAATCATAACCCAGTAAAATTCACACCTACAGCCAAACACACCGACACACAATGTTGGGAAATAGGTCTATAAAGCATGTACCACAGGTGTGACACAAGGTTTCATAAAACTGCTATTGTAATACTGTGGTAAGAGCAAAAGCTTGGCAAGAAATCTGACCCACCATCTTACCTAAATGTAGTGTATCTGCCGAGACATGTTTTGTATATGACATGGTCGCTTCTTTAGTTTTATACTGGAGCTATTATGCAAATATAGCTATCAAGTGAAAAAAATGAAAGGAAAGCAGCCCCTTATAGACATGCATCAGCGTGAACATTGTGAATTTCTTTTCTGTATTTAACCTATTCACCAAGTGAAGCAGTGGTGTGGGGAGCAGTGTGTGCACTGTACCTGCTTAAGGGTACCTTAGGCATAACACTAGCAGTGCTGGGGTTCAAAACTACAACCTTCTGATTGCAGGGGCAACTTCATAACCACTAGGCCACCAGCTGCCCCTATGTGTACCAACTACAGTGGCGTAAACTAGATTCCAAAATCAACACTCACGTAAGCCTTTATTTGATCTACAATATTATTCTACAATAATATTGTAAAAAAAAATAATACTGAGTCAGTTTGCCATGTTTGTTAAGACTGACATTAATTTTTACAGAGAAGTGTATGGAGTTCAATTCAATTCAATTTAGTAATTTTATTTTATTTTATTTACATAGCGCTTTTTACAGCTGATGTTGTCACCAAGTATCTTTACAGAGTCCAAGTACAAGCCCCTAGTGAGGAGGCCAAGGACGACAGAGGTGAGGAAAAGCTCCCTAAAGCTGGAGAAATCAAGACTCAAAAGGGAAACCCATCCTCCTCTGGTCGACCCAGAGAGAGTGAAAGTCATTATAGAGATACAGCAGAACAGTAGAAAGCCTTTGTGTACCGACTTAATCCCTCCAGAACAGACTGGCAGTCTATGAGTAACAGAGAAGGTATGGTTAAGAGTCAGCAGAGGTGTTTTTTGTTGGAGTCTGAGTCCACAGCAACAGGAACAATAATCTCCAAAGCTTTAGAACAGCAACATCAAAAATAACGGCTGGACCATGACTTTCTCTAAAATCTTAGATAGAAGTGGTAGCTTGTTCAGATTGTTTCTGGTAAGACTTCTTTACGCAGACTTGTAGGAGTAGAATGGAGTGTACAGGTAGTAGAGAGAATAATCATAGTCAGATCTGGTTGTTGAACTGGATTCAAAGATGTCATCCTCTCTACTACATCTAAATTCGGAACAATATCTGCATTAGCTTTATCAGGCAGCAGATGTGGTTGAGTAAGACTTGAGTAGTTTCTTCAACTTACTTCTATGTATCATTAAAAAAGTCCACACAATCATCAGTACTATAGCTTGCAGGTACCTGTGGTTTTGAACCTCCCTATTTTTAGTTAGCTTAGAAATTGTACTGAACAGAAATGCAGGATTATTTTTGTTTGATTCGGTGAGAGTTGATGGATAGGCTGAGTGTTCTGCAGTATGCGCTCTGCTGTAGTCTCTAAACCTCTCCTTCTAGGTGGACTGGAAAGATTCCAGCATAGTTAATCACCATTACGCTCTAGTTTTCAAACATTTTGTGTTTGATCGTTATATTAAGGAGCAATTTTTTTTCTGTCTGACTTTTTGCGTCGCAGAGGTGCAATTATATCTAATGTGGAAGGAAGAGAGTTTTCTAAGCATTCAGTTAGATTATATGTAAGTCTGCTGGACCAGATGGAGAGTCAGCTGGGGTTGATAAATCTAGGAGGTTTTCAATAAAACAAAGAGTTGTTGCAGATGTTGTTGTGCAACTAATATGGAAGCGAGGGGATGTGCTTACATTATGATTAAGATGTACATACGTGATGAGGTAGTGATCTGAGTGGTCTGTGGAAGAATAGCTCTGTTATCCACAGTAACACCAAGGGTCAGGATTAAATCAAGCGTGTGATTGCAGTATTGAATAGACAACGTTACATTTTGAGTAAAGCTTACAGTGTCTAGAAATGAAGCAATTGCAGATTTTATGAGTCGACAAAACAAATCTCAATTTACTATTACAAGCGACGGAGAAAGAGGCTGATCTTAACATTCTGCATTCAGAGCAGGCAAATGCTCTAAGGTGCTTAGCGCCCTCCATAAGGATACTTGCGTTGTTTATCAGTCGAATCTTCTCCGGGTCTGTGGATTGGTGGTGATTGGTGACAGATGAAAGTAGTTTAACAGTCTTCAAAACATCAGGTTAACTCACTAGAATTGGATGTTTTAACAACTAGGAGTAAGAGCAAACAACAGGCGAAGCAACAGCAAGGTCAGACAGCAGCGGTAATATTTATCAAGATTTGTAGCCGTCCTTTGAAGTCAGTAATAGACTAAGAATTCTTTTTTTTTTTCAGTTTAAACTGAGTATTTTTCAATACTTTACTCTGTGTGGTTGCATTGAAGCATTCTGTGTCAGTGCTGTGAATTTCTCCTGAAATTAATCAGAGTACAGAGTTGCCAAATCCCATCCCACATCCCTCACCCACTCGCTGCCTGCATTGCCCAAGTTCCACCCATTTATTTTCTGCCAAGAGACGACACAGCAAGTGCTAGACCTGCTAACTGTGCGTTTCTCCCAGAACCACTGCCAAGGCCCTTCACTGCATGTCACAACATGGTATCACATCTTAGCGTTAGCAGGGTACCTGCATTTTCATTTTTCTAAAAAAAAGAGAAAAGCTGGTGCCTGCTTTGCTGAAAACTGCTATAGCTCTCAGAATGATTGGGAGCCAGCAGCTTTGCCTAGTTAGCGTCATGCAGATGAATCATGCTAGCTGCTCTTTGCTCTTACTCATTGCTATTGCTAGCCATATTTGTGGGAGGAAAGTGTGTCAGCTGCTTAGAGAAAACAAACTTTCTTTTTTTATGAAAAGGATTCATCGTGACTGGTAAGTGGGATGCTTGAAAATCATACTGAACAATTTTGGTTTTGAAAAGGTATTCCACAGAAGCACAACTGTCATGCATATTATAAGCATATAGGCAAATTCTCTCCGTTTCTGAAGAGTGAGGGCGTGGAGTGTCAGACAATAAACTTGAATGTTTGTGTTCAGTCAGCAGTGGTTCTAAAAAGGGCAGTCCTCTCTCCATTTTGTGTTGGTTTTGAGTTTCATTTTTGCATTGGTTTTTACAATGGAAAGGAGTTTTGATAAAATAATCATAACCCAAGGAATATGGTAATAAGTGATGAAATTAATATTCCTTAAAGTGTGCCAATTAGCAGTATTCCCCCTGTACAACAGTTTTGAATTTAATGCTTTTTGTGTTCTTGTGTTCAGTGTCTTTGGCTCCTCTTCAGTCTACCCTAATGTAATTGGGGTTTAACTCCAAATTATGTATTGTGTCATTAATTTTCTGTAACCGCTGATCTTTAATAGGGTCAATGGGCGCGAGGCAGGGACTCACTATAGCCCACCACAGGGCACACACCCTTATGGTCAATTTAGAATCCCCATTTCATCTGACATGCATGTCTTTGGATGGAGACCCTGGAGGAAACCCACCTCACCATGAGGAGAACATACAATCTCCACACACACACAAGACCAGGACCTGGATTCTAACCCCCAATTCTGGAGGTTGGAGGCAACTTTTGGACAATTGCTGTTGTCCATTTATTGATATGCCCAAAAAAAGGTCTGGAAGAGAGTGAAGGAAGTGACCCAACCGCTTATATAGTACAGTGAATCATGGGGAATGTTGTCCCAGAAAAATAAAAGGATTAAATAAACACTACAACCAAAACAGCATTTTGTGTAATTATATAAAATCAATTTATAAGCAGAAATATTAGCTCAGAACAGCCGTTTTGTTTTTTTAAAGGTAATACTGAAAAGAGGGTAATAATATTGTATTTGTGTATGTTTTATTTCTTTCATTTCTTTGGTACCATCCTAGTCCAGACCAGATCTTTTGGAAAGGAATCTCTTTTTTACATTTTAGAAATATATAACACTCTGTTTAATACACGAAAGAGGAACTTGTCGCCTCCTTTTGCCTTTCTATGGGTGTGCCTCATTTGCTTACGTCATCACCACAAGATCATTTTTATTAATTATTATTAACTGTTACACAGGACCATAACATATTTTTCCTATGAAAATACAGCATCATTTCATTGTCTAGTAATAACAGAGACTTCTGTTATTTATTTATTCACTGACCAAGTTTTGTTTTTCTTTGCTACCAGCGATCAAGTTTTGGACACATGGCAGCAGCAGTCAGATTTAGAACCAAAATGTCCTGAGAGCTGACAGAGTTCATGATGCCATGAATCCTCAGCAGGTTTTTCCTCATTATTCCCAGACCTGTGCTGAGAACATGACTGATATAAAAAAATTTCTA
>JBBIGB010000129.1:25513957-25525076 GCA_037577075.1 Alestopetersius hilgendorfi
GCCCACCACTAAACGTAACATAACGGAGCGGGGTCACGTGACTCCACACGCGGTAGTGTTTTTAAAGGGAAAGTAATGGAAATAATCGACCTGGAAAAATTTGATCGATTATAGGTTCTGAATGTCGATTTCGATTATTTTTTGATTAATCGCCCAGCCCTAGTTCAGAGGTAAGCGCTCTCCGTAGGGTGCTTTTTACAAAGTGATGTCATGATGTATGATATGATGATGCAAGGCCCCTAAAGCCCAAGAGCTCTACTGTAGGTTGCCAGGCCATTTTCACGCTAAAAGATTTCAAGCACATTTCAAGCTTCCTCTTCTTCTTCTTCAGTCAAGAGTAAACAAATAATGAGTCAAATGATTCATGCTCTCGTTGACTTCTCCTAACCTGAAATGTCCAAGTTTTAGAGGATGAGGGAAGAGAAAGCCGGTTCCTCCACTTATTGCACAGTGGAGCTACTGCAGCTTGTGTTTGCCCCAGAACTTTGAATTAAAGGTCAAAATGAACACACTATGAATGTGAAGACCTTGTTTTATGTTCTCTACATGATTCTGAAGCGCTTTTGTGATACATTAGTTTATGTCTGACTGAATTGTTTACAGGAATAATTTTTCATAAAACAGTATAATCTTTCGAAATGTTTTCGAGTCTAAATCCGTATAGTCAGTATATCTGCATCTGATGATGAGGGCTTGAAAACACTAAACACAGTGCTTAGTTTAATATCCTTCATTTTGTATTCAGCGGTAGAAGACCAACAAAACCACCCAGTCCCCAAGCCAGCTCTCTGCTGCACACTGTATTTGTCAGAGTTGTGCCGATTGGTAACAGTTTGGTGCATCTTTACGTTTCAAAGTAGGTTTAGAATTTTATTTTGACCAAAATAATGTGAAAACTTTAATAAAATAAACTGCAATAGGCTTTGGCCTATTTAATGATGGGGGAAACACTGATGGCACCCTGGACTTGAGTTTAGCTCTAGGGTGGCATGTAATGATGCACTCCCTGTAATGCATTGTGTTGGAGGTTTAGTGACTTAACACTGACTCTCTTCAATCCCATGCTTCTCTCCATGCTTCAGGGAAGATGGTGAAAAAAGTGTGCCCCTGCAACCAACTCTGTAGTAATTATCTCTCTCTCTTTTTTACGTCCTCTTCTCCTCCTCCTCCTCCTCCTCCCTCTCCTCTTCCTCCTCCTTCACTCCCTCACTTCCTATTCCTCTCATTTTCTCTTGCTGTGTGTGTGTGTGTGTATGCGGGCGTGTGGTGTGTGTGTATGTGGGCGTACACACATCGTTGACGCTTGAGCCGCTGGGCACCGCTAAGCTCTCAGGCTGACTTGAGCATTTCTCTGTTCTGATGACCCATTCATGTGCTGTAAATGTGTTGGGTATCTCCCTGAACCGGTCTCTCCTCATAAGCACACGTCATTTATCCTCTAAATTTTAAGCGCTGGCGGCCCGTGAGCCGACGCCCCCTGCCTGTGGCCTAGGCAGCGTTCGGCTCGGTGAGTTTCTCACGGTTTCCAGGCAGGAATTCAGGTCAGCGTTCGCAGCGTATTCTGCGCGAGTGTGTATGTGAGCACTTTCCTCGCCAAAACACTCGAAGAGACTCAAGGCCGCTCCCGGCACACGCGTCACCGCAAGACAGCTCCTTTCCTAGCGCCGCTCATCACTGCGGTGCGGCTAATGCATTCTAAATGGACCAGGCTGAGCGCTCATCCTATTACACCCAAGCCAATTTAAAGCCCCTGACTCCCCCGTCTCCCTGCACTAACCCCTATTACCTTAAGACACATGCACTTTATCCTATCAGGATGGAAATCCTCACCCATTACAGGTATAATGAACCCTGGCTGATTCTGCCCCGGCTCTCGCCATTTATTTACTTAATTATTAAACACGAGTCGCGCTACTAACATTAACTAACCCTCTCCTCATCAGGGCTGGGTATGCTGAAATATTTATGATATTAATGCCAGTAGGATACCATCATTTTGATAACAGATTCCTGAGTGTCACTTTTTTAATTAAAGCAGTTAAAGCAGAAATGGCTACTGACAGGGTGACGGACCGTTCAAGAAGTGCTGGTGTTCAAAATGTGCATACAGCATGCAATTGGACAGCCGGTCAGTGGCCTAGGTTTGGTAACAAGCACACTTAGAGGCTTATAGAGGCTAGACAGGCTACTTAGTAATAGTGTTTTTCAAAGAAATAGTTCAATCATGACCATAAAGGTACTAAGCTTCAAGACCCAGCCAACGAAAGCGCTCCGCTCAGTGTGAGACAGTCGTTGCCGAATAAAGTGCACAGGCCAGACCGCTGAATGTCAGCTGAACGCAAAATGAATGGAAGTCATCCAGTAAAATGCTGAAGTCAAGCTCTGCGTGCAGCTTCCCTCCCGCACTCCCTGTACGCATGGCTTTGCTCTGGACTCCATCCCCCAGAATTCCACTGGTGCTTCAGGCTTGGTGCACTGAATGCGCCTTTCTGTCTCTGCATTTCTACTGCCGCTTCATTGGAGGCCTTTTCTCAGCCCTAGACGCAGACCGTCGTCGTGATTTCTTCCGTTTTCCTTCTCAGCAGCCAAACCGTGCACCAGGTTCTCATTCCGAAATACCAGTGGCGTTCATTATTTTGGTTTCGCCTTTAATTTTGCATATTATTTTTCCACAACTGCATCAGCTCCTCACACACACGCACACACACGCAAGACATGGACAGTTAAACAGGGCAGATGACTTGCATGTTTGGTAGTTATCCTCAGACATGTCTGAAGGTACTCCTGATGATGCACTGAATGCAGTTGTCTCTGTACAGAGCTTTGGGTTTGAGAGTATGAGAGGAAACATTGGCTGTTTTTTTTTTTTACAGTCGTTCTGACAGATCAATAGTACATGCCCCTATTTGCTGATAACAAAAGTCAAATCACTTTGCAATTCATACAACTGCTAATTGAGAAACAGTTACAGTGCCTTACTGTGAACAAGCAGACTTGTCGGAGGAGAACCTTGTTTGCATAAAAACAGAATCAAAGTCCATATTAATGGCAGCGATCCATTCTGAATTTGAGTCATCGCAGTTCATTTAAGGTTAATGCAGTGAAGCTTAACATAGAATTCCATCACCATTTGTTGCTCTTTGGCTCCCCCTAATGTCATGAGAAGACTGCTGTAGCTCACAGCACCCCTGCCATGGAAAGTGCGAAGCCTAACAGAGATTAACTGTAAACCAGACGGCGGTGTCTTAACTCTTTCACCATGCCCTGTTTTTCAGGCTGGAGTCAGACAGATAAAAATGCCCCTTTAGCCTCAGAGCGGACTCTCAGGTGCTCCATAGGGCCTCTTACTGCCATGACAACACCATACACATGTGAACTGATATGTATATGAAAATATACATGAACACATTGACGTGGTCTTTGTGGTTTGACTATGTCACTTTAGTTCGTTTACGGTGTAACACTCATGAATGACTTGCCCTTTTTCTTTCTTCCCGTCTTTCCTTTCTTCGTCTCTCCTCTTACAGGGACGAGCAGCACCAATACGGTGGGTGGACCAGGGCCGGGGCAGAACCAAACCCAGCCGCCCGCCACTGCGCCCCAGAGCCGCAAGGGCACGTTCACCGACGACCTGCACAAGCTGGTGGACAACTGGGCCAGGGATGCCATGAATCTGTCCCAGGGCAAGAGGGGCTCCAAGCATCAACAGCAGGCCCCCTCTCAGGGCCATAGCTTTGATGTAAGACACTGCCTTCGGATTCTGTATGAAACTGGTTCTCAACTGCAGTCCTTAGAACAGGGCTATTCAACTTAAATAGCAAATGGGCCGGATATGAAAGTCACTGGGGATTTGGGGGCCACAGAATTTCGTGCTGTCATTCCCGTTTATCGGGGCGGGGGGTTAGGGGGTACCCTAGGAATCTGCACCGGCACCAAAGTCATTTTAACGCCGTCCGGTTCTAAACGAGAACTGTTAGAGTAGATTAATAGACGTTAGAATAGATACATCACAGAGCTTAAACTACAAAGATTTTTCCCTCGCTGTGCGTGTGTGTGTGTGTGACCGGATTCTCATAGTTACTACAAGCTCTGCTTCGCTTTTTATTAAACACACCCATTTTCGGAAAAATCCCGCCTCTTTCTGCTGCGATTGGCTTATAATATGGCAACTTCTGCGCTCAAATTGGCTAATTTTATACAAGACCACAGACCAATCTTGGCTAAAGGAGTGGGGGACTATCAGCCAATCATGATCCAAAACCCATAATTTTATTATATCACATGAATCACGGGCCATAAAAATTTTCAGGGGGTCGCTTGTTCAATAGGCCTGCCTTAGAACTTCAAAACCACTTATCGTTCACTTCTCATTTTTCATTTGTTATTTCTGATGCACTGGTTCTCAATCCTGGTCCTGGAGTACTTTCCTTACAACCCCCCTCTCCCTGCTCAGACACACCTGACTGAGCTTAGCAGTTAATTACCAGGCAGACCAGTCGTGAGATCAGCAAGCTGTGCTGGAATACTAGCCCTTCATTTACCACTCGGAGCGCACAAACCCTTCACACGCGTTTTACCTTTCCCTGCTGTAAACAGCCCTGTCCACTCAGGAGGGGCTTAATTAGCTGAGCTGCATGAGGTCTCTTACAGCAGAGAAAACACCAGATTATGCAAGTCATGGGTACTGAAAGACCAGGACTGGGATCCAGTGTTGTGCAGTGCAGTGCCTGGTTGAGCTTGTGAAGGGCCTGATAAGTGTTAAACTAAAGGGAAGCAACTTAGACCCCTGAATGGAGTCCTTAGGGCTAAGATTCAGTAGTAAACCAGGGTGATCTCTAAGTACTTATCACAACGTTATTTACAAAATCATAATTTTATTTATATTTACAGCCATGGAAAAAAATAAGAGACCACATCTGATCAGAGTTTGTACAGTTTGTGGCAGTGTCTGTGTGTAAAATGCACCATTGCTATTCTTTTCTGAACTATTGGTGTGTGTGTGTGTGTGTGTGTGTGTGTGTGTGTGTGTGTGTGTGTGTGTGTGTGTGTGTGTGTGTGTGTGTGTAAACGCCTCCATAGGTGTTGTGATTGCAGTCTCTTATTTTTTTTCCTATGGCTATAAATATCATCTACTCAATATCCACTCAGCCTGTCATCTG
Source organism: Alestopetersius hilgendorfi (assembly GCA_037577075.1). NCBI lineage: Eukaryota > Metazoa > Chordata > Actinopteri > Characiformes > Alestidae > Alestopetersius > Alestopetersius hilgendorfi. The sequence goes on from JBBIGB010000129.1 coordinate 25,519,117, forward strand.
TTCTGCAGCATTTTGGATGTCTGGAGGTTTATTGAGGTTTATTGAACTATCATATTATTCAGGCAAGATTTGCTCTAAATCCAAGATCGGGTGTCATTACAACCCACTGCACTTGGGTCCAGCATCTGCCCCAGCATGTGAAACATCTCCTTTTTGTCAGTTTTTGGGACCGGTATGTCCCAGCAACACATTAAATGTCAGTTATTTCTGTGCCAGAGGGAACATAATATCTGCTTGAGCGAACCGAGTTAACTGCTCCCGAACGCACAGTTGTTCTTGCCTCTCAATTAGGAGCAGTGTTGCTAAAGTCAGTGGAGTGACACTACAGCTTTTAATTGTTCTGTGTCTCCTCAGATGATCCCTCCTGCCAACATGGGGCGCAAGTACTCGGCCCCGGGTCAGCTGTGCCCCAACATCGCTTCATCTCTGAGTGGCCACGCGCAGATGCCCAACCCCCCTGCTACCTCTATGGGGTCCCGTAAGGGCTCCCTCTGCCCTGCACCGCAGTACGGCTACCCTCCTGCACCTTACAGCGGCCCATGGGCCGGTGGCTCTGCCGCACACACCCAGACAGCGGGCCTGCTGGCCGGCTCGCAGCCCCTGGGCCAGTTCCCCTCTACCCCGGCTGCCCTGCAGGCCTTCCACATTAGCACTTTGCAAAAGTCGGTCAGCAATCCAGGAGGCCCCAACCTGAGGACCACGTAGGGCTGGGCCTAGCCGCTGCTAGGCCATGACAAGTCCGGACTGAGGGAGGGGGAAAGAGCTTGGAGCAGAGACTGATGGACGGGTGGTGATTTTGACGTGGAATTGGGTACATGAGTTGGGTTGCGTTGCAGCTTTGCGGACTCTGACTCGTCAAAAGGGGCTGTCAGGAGAGACGTCTGGCCTGTTTGCCCCGCAAAGTATTGTTCAAATTGGGGAAAATACTGAGAGAGCAAGGAGAGAGAGAAGAGCCAGCAAGAGAGTACTGTGTGAGGAGAAACCAGGGTTTGTGCAAACATACACATAGAATCACACACACCTCTCCTGTACCTCTTGGGGACTTCTCATCGTTCCTGCACTCGCATGGTCATGCAACGGGGCAAACGCACAACAGCACGAGAGAGAGAGAGAGAAAAAATCATAATGAGTGCAATGTTAAGTGGCCAAAGAAGGTTATGACCTTTTTTTTTTTTCCTTCAAAATCTCTTTAGCGTGTGTAGTGATGGCTTCTTTTGCTGACTGACCCAAGTGTTTGCTCCAGAGAAGACCGGGGGGGGGATGGCAGACCAGGGTGTCTGTGTTAGGTTGTATCTTACTAACCTTCGAGGAAATGTAAACCAACCTGTCCTTTCCCAGCCTCCGCTTTCTGTCCCTCCGTTCCATCAGCTGAGGTCTCTCTGGAGACTCGTGGTTACTACTGGCGAAGGGAGAGGGCAGGGCATGCCCCGTCTCTCCATTACAACCCTGCTGCCCCGGTGTCTGCTCTAATGCCATGTAGCAATGCAATAACTCTAGCTATCGAAAGACAAAGCCCATTTTAAAAACGCAGGAAGTGGCCTTCAATAGAGAACATTTAAAAATCCATGTACAGCTTCTCTCTTTTTATTCATTAGGTTATGATTTTTAAATTTGGTTACGTTTTAGTAAGGACTTCCGTGTGCAGAGAGGTCGTTCACCCACACCCCCCACGAGGTTTGGGACTACGGAGCTACTTTTAGATCCCACATTGCTTTGTAGTTGTGTCGTCTGGGCCCTGAAATTCGCCATTTATCCCAGAGTACGTATTTGTATCAGGGCTGTACAGAGGAATAGGTTTAAGCACGAATAAAACACCTTCCTTATTTTGCTGCCGAGACATGTGCCTCCCCTTACAGGGCCAGATGATGACAGGTGAATTTATTCAAAAGCTAAAAGAAGCGGTGTTCCATTCATCTCTTATGTGTTTACCTGTTACCCGCTCTATCTAGTATTCTCAAATCGGTATTGATGTGGGACTGGAGAAGGTGGCGGAAACGTGGAGCTTTGATTTACAGGGGGTGCCGGTCCGGGCCGCCGCGGAGGCCGACAAAGCTTTAAATCTACTATCTATTACTAAAGTAACGGCTTTTATAATCATGACCACGTTAGGGGCCTCTTAGGACAGGTTGATCGGAATTGTATGTCTGAATGAGAAAAGTCGTGTTCTGTATGGACCTGTATTTACCCATCAGTTTTTGATGTTGAAACACTGTGATTATTATAAATGTTGTTGGACAACATTAGATTAAAAGGTAGAAAAAGGGTGGAAATTTGGAGGATTGTTGCTATTTAGCGTAAAGGTGAAGAAAGGCTAGCTATTACCTTATACCGAACTTATTGGAGACACTTTAACCTTTTTTTTTCCCTTTGTACTTTCTTTGTATTAGATAAATGTGAATGTAAAATGGTTTCAATTAACATACTTGAATAACCGGTCCGTTTTTCCCTCACCCCCCACAGCGCCCCCCAGTGCCCAGAACGCGTGCTGGAGTTTCTAGTGCCTTGCATTCATTCTTTTTTATTATTATACATTTTTTTCGGCTTTGTTATTGGATGTGTTGAGGCAGCGGAGGTTCGCTCAGTGCCTGGTTGGATTGCTGGCATGTGGACTGAACATGATACAGTGTCCTGCGGAGAAGAGATTCTGGTTCCGGTGCTGAAATGATCGTAGTGGTTTCATTAAACCGTGAAGGTCATCGCGAATCGCGTTGAAGCTTGAACACACCGACTTGAGGAGAGCAAGTGTAATGGTCAGGTTGGAGTGTGCACAGCTACCAGTGAATAGCTTGGGCACCTCTGCAGAACCTCGGCAGTGCAGCGCCGAGTTTGCCAGTTTTGTCATCCTGGCTTCACTCTGTACAGGCACAGCATGTGAACAAACCTCCTTAGATCTTCTTGGATCAGCTTATTGCTCGCTAACCCAAACAGCGAGGCTGCTGCTCTACACAGTGGGCGCAGTTGGACCGTGACTGTCCTAAACAGTAAGGCAGGGAGGTCATGCTGATGGTGACCTGGTGCCCTGGCTTCAGAACAGTTTACTCGCTTGTAAAGTGTGCGCATGGTTTACTGGTTGAGGGTTGTATTTGCAGATACTGCATTCAGACTTGTTCAGTATCACTGAGGCTCCCCCGCTTTCGCATGGAGGATTTGTTGATTTTGAACCACAGTGCTCTTTTTTTTTTTTAACTCCCTGAGAGGTCACGCATCCAGCAGCAGACCGTGGCAGTCTTGCGTCGGTGACGGATCAGTGTGATGGAAGTGCCAGAACGAGGAAAGTCAAAGAAATCCGTAAGTGTGTGTCAGTATGTTGAAGGAATAAATAAGGATTAATCCGTCGTAAACCAGAGGCAGGTGGGCCCCACCGGTTCAGTGGTGAGTTAAGGTACGTGTAGCTCAGTTTCTGTCTGTGTGCTTTGGACCAGTGAGGCCAGTATCGCGGTAGATGTGACGTAGGTCAGCTTCGTTATAGGACCAGGAAGGCAGGAGCCGTAGGTGGACCCTCGCCAGCGCAAGACTGCCAATCATTCAGAACAGCACTGCTCTCATGAAGGCCTCCAGCTCTTCTACGAATCCCTTCCTTGCTTTTCTTTAATTTAGCTGCCCCTCATCTCTTAACAGTTCTCATTTTGCTGTACAGATAACTGCCTGTTTCGGTTTTCATGCAGATCAGTAGCTTCTTCTCTAGAGGACCTTTTAGTAGCGGTCATATGACGCCACTCACAATGTAAAGAAAATAGTTGGTTAATCTCCACAGTTCTTCTGTCCTCTGTAAAGAAGTTTTAAAGCATACGTGTGCGTGTAGGTTAGTCCGAGTCCTGGGAACTACTGTACAGACCCGCAGCAGTAGAGTGTCGTTAGATCCTCCGTGTCCGTGTGCTCCGCTGGGTGTGTCGCTAAGTACCAGACGAATTCACGTAGAGCAGAAGACTCGCGACGGAATCCACCGAGCGGCCGGAGCCAGAACAGCGAGGCGTGGAGTTCCACCCTGTCATCGTAACTAACTCCTGGCCGCCGATGAGGACTGCTAGCTTACAAGCCTTTTAGCGCTTAGCCGTTTAAGCGAAACGTCTGGTAGCAGAAAAGTTCACGTTAGACGGATTAGATTATCAACTGTTTACTGTCAGTGAGTGGCTGTATTGTACTTTCAATATTTAATAACTGAACGGTTGTTTTAGATCCTTTAATTTTCTGCTCAGCGCTTTACCTGTAAATCTAGACAACAGAAGTCGGTCAAGCTGTGAACAGATCCGAGTTCTCCAGAGTTCTCAGCCCCCATCCGTGAAACGCATGATCCCAGTTTCAGACATGAGGTGTGATTTTCTCGGTTTGCTCTCGTTTCTTAATCTGAACATCTGAGCGGTTTGTTTACCACAGAGTGTGATTGTTACGGCAGTGTCAAACATGCTATACACACACACACACACACACACACACACACACACACACACACACAGTACTGGGCAAAGGTCTCCCACACCTGATCATTTATCTCAGCAGGGAGTGTGTTTTTGCTGGAAGAAAAAAAGTAAGATGAGAATAAAGGCAAACAAACAAAAATACAAATAAGGATCACTTTCTTTTAAAATGAGCTCTAGAGAAGAACATCATTTGGTTGCAGGTTTCTGATTGACGCCCTTCGCATGGATTTGTGCAGTTCTGTCAAAAACACTCATTTAATATTTAGTATTGAGTAGCTATAAAATCACTTGTATTGTGTTTATTAGTATTTCTAGTAGTGGTATCTGAGCAAAAATCACTTGCTGCTAAGACATTTGCACAGTACTAACACACACACACACACACACACACACACACGCACACATTTAAAGGGGATTGGTTAGAGTCCATGTTCCTGGTTTACTGAAATAGTTGGGAGAAGTTACTGAATTCAGAATCGCTTCATTCTGCAACACCACCTTTTGGAATTGAGACACTTTTTACTGTCCTTCAGTGTTTTCTTTTGGTTTTTTTTGTTTTTCTTTCAGTTATATTATCATAATTTCTGTTTACTCCTTTCGCCTTCCTATTAAAAAAGGCTTAGCAAAGTGCCGATATGTGGAAATGCCATTCAGTGCATCACAAACACATCCAGACGATGAACATGCTTGTCTTTCTGGACAAAAAAAAAAAAGACCTTGCATGCTGCTTTGGTCTCGGATTATATCGCCACAGAGTACTGAGTGCACGCACACACACACACGCACACACACACACACACACACACACACACACACACACACACACACGCGTACATCTGAATGAAACAGTTATGTGTTATTTTCCATTTTATCTCCTGTGGAAAGAAATACAGCAGAACAACATGTTTACTTAATGCTACTGACCCGTCATTAAGTTATTTTGTTTTGTACTACTATCTGATTTGTTTTGCAATGTTGTGTCTCTAGGTCATCTAGTGACTTCAATTCAGTGGGTTTTCCGTATACTATTTAACATTGTACAAAATGTTGAAAAGAAAAAAAAAAAAGTTGAATAAAATAAAAACCAAACAAAAACATGTAGGGAATCATTGGCAGCATTTAACTGTATGTTTTGCACTAAGTTTAGGATGTTGAAGCTTCATATAAGACTGCGCTTTGCGCTCCAATAAAACGAGATTTGTTACCGTATTTGTAAACTTAATAAACAAAAGTCATTTAAATAAATGGTTTGGCTTCGTAAGTGGGAGTTTGTCAAATATCCTGAAGATGCAAGGAGATGCTAGAAGGTCCCACCTTCATCTAACGTACACTATATGGACAGAAGTATTGGGACGATTTGCCATTACATCAACAGGGACGTTAATGACGTATTCAAACCCATAGACTTTAGTATGGAGTCGGTCCTCCTTTGCAGCTTTAACAGCTTCCACTGTTTTTGGAAGACTCCACAAGATTCTGGAGTTTCTGTGTGAATCTGTCTCCATTCATTCTGTAGCGTTTATGAGGTCAGACACTGATGTT
>JBBIGB010000129.1:25879648-25894765 GCA_037577075.1 Alestopetersius hilgendorfi
AGGGAGACTGTCCCCTGTAGTTAGAGAATGGAAGTCGCTTTGGATAAAAGCGTCTGATAAATGCCATAAATGTAAATCAATACCCGTGTTTTAGAATTATTAGAATCTGAGTTTAGAAGAATTAAACAATTAAAAAGCAGAAATTGCAAACTGGACACACCTAAGATGAACACCACTGTAATCTCCATATCTCCATAAATGGAAGCTCTCTAGATCAGCCACTCAGATGTTTGTCACTGAAGCCTTGGATTAACACCACTAAAACTCATAGATCATTTAGTGCAGCGCTGCGGGACTCCTGTCCAGTTCATTGTGGTCATTTCACTACTCAAACTGAATTGCCACTGAAACCTGGCAAATTACAGAAGAGCTCAATCTGGCGTTTGAGCAGGTAAATACCCAAGATGTGCCGGACACTAATCCTAATCCCTGGTTTTGTCCACTGTATGTAGTTATACACGACATGAACTCCAGTTTCAGGTTTCTTATCCCAAATAAAGTCGACAGTCCAAGACAAGCTGTGTCTTTAGTTTTGCATTATAAACTAGTGATGCACTGATTCTTTGCTTAACAGTAACTGCGTGACAGTACACATACCTGAAAACCCCGACCACCTTGAAACGAGAGAGACTAAAAGTAAGGTCAGAAGTGAAAACAATCCTGAAATGAGATACAAGTGAAAAGTAAAGTCAAGTGCCTGACTTCTATGTGAAGTGTCAGCCCACGCGTGCTTTATGGTCATTGGGGAGACGTTACATGTTTCTGGATCAGTGTGAAAAGCAGAAGTGAATGTGAAGGAAACCCGAGCTGAAGCTCTCCTCCTCCTCACCCAGAGGGTTTTACGCCGCCTCCTGAGATCTGGCCGCCGTTTTCTGTCCGGCCAGCTGGACGACGAGCAGCTGCTGTTTCTGCCTGGTGGAGCGCACGGCCAGGATGGCCTGTTTGTTTTTGTAGTGCACCATCTGCAGCGTGATCGCGGCGTTCCAGCCCTCGTCCTGGCGGCTCCTGAAGTCGATCTCCTTGCCCTCGCTCATTACCACCGTGAAGTACACGTACTTGCCTTTGCGCTCCACACAGTCCACTGTCTTCATGTTGGAGAAGTGCAGCTCCTTTACTCGCCCCCCTCCCTCCTGCTGCTGCTGCTGCTGCTGCTGCTGCTGCTGCGGCGGCTGCGGGGGTTTGCGGGGGTTCAGCAGCAGCCCTTCCTCTGTAAGCCTGCAGTGCTTCTTCTTCCACAGCTGCAGCAGGCCATCGCTGCGCTTCTCCAGCACGCCCTCCTTCAGCACCCGGCTCTCCAGCATGCTGGAGGCTCCGAGATGGGGGTTATCCGGGAGGACTGTGGTCTGTCTGCTGTACCTCTCCCTGGCCACTGCGTGCCCAGTGCTGAACACTGACGGACTGGAACTGCTGGAGCTGAAACGGACAACGTGAGTGGGGAGTGGGCGGCGCTACCGCGAAACCCGCCCGTTCTTTTGTAGAGATGTTGTGGGCGTGATCTCGCGTACATGGCCTGTCCTCCCTGGTACTGAATGAACAGAGTGTGGACTTTGCTGCGGCCTGCTGGTTATTGCAGGTAGTGTTTATACGGTGTATGGTCGGCCATTGTAATTTAACTTTACTGTAGCACTTAGCTTCAGATAAAGCGGTAATGTAAATTTAGTATGCCAACACTGCACAGACTAACTTTTGAAAATGTCTTGTACATGCTTAAGCAAATGTAGCTTTGTACACGTTTATCTACAACCCAGGTGTGTCAACCCAAACAGTCAACTGTCTGCATCATCAGTTCTTATACAACCAATCGTCATCTTTGTACCTCAATTACACAAGCGCCACAGTAAGGAAACCTTAGTTGGGGCATTCAGTTATCTTTCCTGTGACTTTGCAAGATTCTTCAAGACGACCAATAGTGGTTTCTGCATGCATATGGTAGAACAGGGACATATCTACACACATTTAAAAAAAAAAACCTGATGGACCTTTAGGACCCGCTTGAGAACCAACCAGAACATGCACTTTTTTCCTTATATACTATGGCTGTTGTCACATTGGTCATGGAGAGCCTGAGAAGCCTTCAGTTCTGGCTAATAACTTAAGAAGTTCCTGATTGGCTGGAGCATTAAGTAAAAAAAGGCACAGCATGTTAGATACAGGCTGGAGTTAAACACAGGATCTTCACATTAAGGAAGTCAGTAAATCTCAAATGGTGCACATTTAACCCATTTATTTAATGAATATACATCAACGTACAGTTATTGAATACATTAGTATCTGTAGCATGGCATTTCGCTTTGACAACAGCTGCAGTGTGCCCTCACTGTTCAGAGACTACAGGCGGGTGTGGGGGCGACTCCATGGGGACGCTATTGCTCTTTGTTGAGTTGGGCTACAAGAGACAGGCTACAAAAACCTGACTGAACATCTAACTCTCACTCACCAACATGCACACAGACCCCTTCACAGTGTTATGCTATGCAGAGGTTGGGTCCTCACCAACCAATAAACAAGCTTCATATTACAGCCAAAAGGAGCCAATTTATCTTTATTAAAACAGCACCTTTCCAGACTGATTGGTCCTGTCCATTTTTAACCCAGACACAGTAAAAGTGGGTGCTAGTTTAGTAGTTCTGGCTGGACTCAAAACATTTGATACTGCAGATTAACCAGGGCTAAAGTGGACACAGACTGCTGGGTTAGAGTTGACCCAGGTTAAGTGTGCTAAAGTCCAAAATCCACCCCAGCACTAACAGGTTAAAATGACCCTGCTGGTGCATGATGAGAAAATGTGCCAAAACAGGCAAAATCTCAAACAGCTCCCTATTCTCAAGCAAGTGCTCTACAAAGTGCATAAGAATGCCATTTGAAACAAATTAGTGCACTAAGGGAAGTGCAACAGGGAGCCAATCTGGATTCAGCCATAGAAAAGGCCAACAATCATGCTAAAATGGTAAAGCCAATTTTTCACCATCCTGGAATGTGATTAGGCCAGATGTACAAAGGGCCTTATTTTAAATTCAGACCAGGAACATGTTACATTAGACAGTTGCTGAACAAAGCAATCTGGCACACCGGAATGTTCCAAAATATGTTAAGCTTTCCCATCATCGGGCACCTTACACAATTTAAACTGCACAAAAAGTGCCATAGAGAGGGAAATGGGTAACTGTTTCAAACTGTGCCTCAATACAATCTTTCCACAGCTGTTGTCTAAGAGCAATACAAAAGACATCACAAGAACCCAACTATTTTAGCAGTGAAGAAACATGTGTCATGCTTTTGTGGGATTTTTCTGCATTCTAACTATTTTACAGGAGGAAAAAAACAACAGTTCTAGTAAAATACTAATGAATGAGCCACAGCTCCATGAAGGTGTCGTTTATTTGTAACAAAAACCGTAATTTCTCAATTATTTCTACCAAGAAAAATACAAAACATTATAAGGCGGTAAGGAACTATGTTTAAGCCGTTACAGTGCAGTGGATCCCAACCACGGCGGAGCTCCATCACTGCTGCTTACACTCTGCTGGGGGGTTGGCATCCTTCTGTAACACACAAAAGCTTTTTCAGACAGTGTAAAAATGGACCATTTATTACAAATCATATGCACATGTTTTAAATTCGCATCTTTAGCTTTTCACTGAAGTTACAAGGCTGAAGTAAGCCAACAAGTTATGAAAGCTTATGAGCATGCCAAGTTCAAACAGGTTTAGACAAACTTACTGCAGCAAAAAGTAATATCAGAATCTGAAGACAGTTGCTGAAAATATTGAATTCATGTAATTAAAAATGAAGGTGTCTGAAAGGGGTTCAATGGAGCAATGCCATATGAGAAACACTTAACTTCCAAAAGACTTCAGGTCAGTGGTTTCAATTGAGGTTTAAAAAGAACCATCCACTGAAAAACTCCCCATTTACTGAAAAACAGCCCAGTGTATTTCTGAACAAACATCTCAGAGCAAGGAAAGAGTTTGGTTTTTACTGGGTTTGATCTATAGCAGGTTTGGGGAAATTTCTTTTACAACTAGTAAATCAAAGGATAATGTTGCAATAATGAAAAAAGCTGAACAGCAATCAATTAACATTATTAAAAGGTGGCTACTGGCTTACCAACATTAAAACTTTACGTTCTTTACATTCAGGGGCACTCTTCTCCGGGCGTTTTAAGAAAAGCAATTGACTCCACACAAACTGCATTCTGCAGTACCTTACAAGATCAATGAGTTCCAGCTCACAGACCTAGTGTGCTCACTGTCATTTACAGAAACTCCATAACCAATAATCTTTATACATTTAAAACTATGGCCCTGTATGTGCCTTTTACTGGTTTCAAGATAAGTGGAACTACAATCTTGGCAACTGAGCCTTTATTTCTGCACACTAATCAAACTATCCTTTTTGATCTTTTCACTTGGCTGCGCTCTTGAATACATTTTGGGGACAGTGGTGATGTACCCAAGCATCTATTCTTAAGAAACTAATTCTCTGGTCACTGTGCCGAGTTAGCGGTCTACATTACCATTAGATAGTGTCGCTACTACAGTTATAGCCTCTCTGAAAACACTTGGATAATTAACACCTTGGTTTACAGTATGTGAATGACCAAAATCAACCACAGTTATGTGTGACACTACTTCAGAGATATACCCTTAGTGTAACACTAGCTTGTTTTCATGCTAGTTATTGTTTAGCTAAAGCATTAATGAGCTGTGACACTGGATATCTACTCTAGTGCTTGTTGCTACAGGTAATCCCACAAAAGGAACCAAGCAGCAATGACAATAGGAAAATACTGGTTCCTGCTATTTTAGCCTGGCATTTTACCACATAAGCAGCACTTTGGCAGGCAAAACATTTCATAACCAGTTCACCATATCACACAACTGCAGCAGCCTTTAAATTTCCTTTCTATTAACAATGCAATGTTAGCCCATCTGCTCCAAATCAGACAGCTGGGAAGTCCACATTACTAAAATGGGAAGTATCAGTAATCTGCAACACTGAAAAGTAATGCAGGGCACTAGGGGGGGACAGAGTGAGGGTTATCACACCCAAACACAAACAAACCACACACATACTCAGCTAGTGCTCAAGCATAATTAGAGGTAACACAATTTGGGTTCATTGATCGACTGTCACAGATGGAGGGATGGATACAGTAATGATTAACACTACACTCCAACAGACGGACAGTGTGGGTGTTTTTACCCTGACCGGTCAGCACTGGAATAGTGGTCCAGCAGTGACTGGTCACTGGGCAGGGGGTTCAACTCAGCAGATTCAACATACAGAAGAGATACAGACGCAGATGCAAACCTACTAATGTTATAAAGGAACACCACAACAGCCAGCTAATGTTAGTGTGAAGAGCAGTGGGGGGCAAGGAGAGATGTGATGGAGGGGACTGGGAGTAAAGAGAGCTGGGAGTTGGATGAAGGGGTAAAAGATCATTAAAGCTGAAGAGTCACAAGCTTTACCTACCAGGACTGGGTTATTTCTACACACCATTTACACCTAGTGAGGAGAAATTTAGAGACAGGCTCACACCATGCCAGACTGCAGATCACAACATAGAGAATAAATCACACTGTGGCTCACAGGAAAAAGCAAGGTGCAAAAAGCAATGCCTAAACCAATATTACCCATCCTGTTCTGGTGTAATTTAAAATTAGTCAAATTATTTGCATGTTCTCAAGGCAAACATGAGAAGCAGAAATAAAAATGCTGCATGCATCTCCAAAAACCCATCAGCAGAATGTTAGAATGAAGTCCTATTGCAGACACTACCGTTTTTTTTAGTACATTCAGTCTTTATATCATCCTTTCATTCTCCAAATGCTAGACCAATTCAGTCTGAGTGACGCTTAGCCAGATGAAGTGTTAGAGGTGCACTGGTCAGTACATATTCTGTATGTTGAAGTCAGTCTGAAAGAGACCCAGAGGAAAAAACGACTTTGTACCTTCGGCTCGTAATCCGGATCGTTCTCTTCATCTGCCTCCTCCTCTCCCTCCTGCAGATCACAACATATTAAGATAATTCAGGAAGGAAGCTAGAAAGACAGATCCTTGCAAACTATTACATGTATACACCGGATGATATAACTCACCTCATCATCAGCTTCCTCTCCCTCCTCATCATACTGAAAAATGAACAATCAGCAATAAATAAAACATCTCTAAAGAAAAATAACGAGGTAAAAAGGGGAAAGAAAAAGTATAGTAGTATACGGACAGTTTTAAAGGGGACATATCTCTTTTTAAACACGTTATAGTCTATTGGCTATGCAAAACATTTTCATGAAGTTCTTTGTGCATAATTACTCAAAGATATCACCAGCTCTGTTGACAGTTTTAGTCACTTTCAAAATGAGCCATTTAAGGACAGTCACTTTTATGCAAATAAGCTGTCGCTGGCCACGCCCCACCCATAACATGCTTACGCTGCGCATATGCCACACATGATAAAGGCTGAAAATGGCGCTATCCAGCCCTATATGTTTGACCCAGAGTCAGACCCATTGTAAGATAAACACAACTTGCCTCTGCCTGTAGTCATAATGCTCTGAGTCTTATACATGCTCAGACAAAAATGGCGGATCTTAAACTAATCTAGTGGGTGGGGGCTCGACAGAAGATGGGTGGTTCTATGCAAATTTCCTCATGCTGATGTCAAGATAAGGGACACGTCTAAACGGCCCATAGAAGCATATAATTCCTGACACCAAAATCTTGGATTTTTTTTTTGCGCTTGGTGTTTATAGGAGCAGTAGAGATCCAATGGAAATACAAAGGAATTCAAAAAGTGAGTTTTGCATAATATGGCCCCTTTAAAATATCAAAACCCATGTATTTTACACATTGTGAGATTAGGTTTCTTTTCCGTAACATCTGTGCAGCAGAGTATACATGGGGTTCTGTCCAGAATGTGTAAATGTAAAACCAGTTTTGAATAGGCGTTGAAATTAATCACAATCGATGCATGGTGATGCAGACGTGGATGATTCTGCAGTGGCAGAACATAATCGATTACATCATAATGACATTGCTCAATTTTCTGGTGGTGGCTTTAGAATAAAAAAAGTGTCCCGTAGTGACTGTGGCTGCTGATCTGAGTACAGCACTTCTCCAGGTAGCAGTAACTCAACTGACGTCCCTCAGTGCGCCAGTCAAAAATGTGTAAAGCATGTCACACAAAAAAAAAGGTTCCCCCAACAACCAAAGGTGTGGTCACTGCAGAAAAGTCCACTCTCAAACCAATTATTGTTTACACTTTTCATTCTCCTTGAATAAAAACAGGAGTTTACATCTCACTGCGTGTATCTGAAAACAACGCTCTACGCTGGGGCAAGAGGGGGCAATGCCCCCTTAAAACCATTGAGAAAAAATAGATTATGCACAAACTGAATATAGAAAAGATTTACTACAGTAGCTGATAAATCCACTGGAAAAGGCATAAATAAGGATAGTGTCACCTCTTGTTTCACTCTTTCCCCCATGCTCCATTTTTGCACACTCTGCAGATATCCCCCACTCACCCTACCCCTGCAAATATGCCCGTCTAGAAATGGCCCTGATGTGAAGTAATGTAGAAAAATGATAGGATGCTTCATGATGCATCGAGATATCAAATCGTTGACATGATCATAATTGAATCATGAGACCAGTGAAGGTTCACACCTAGTTTTGAATCCAGTCAAATCAAATTTAAACACAATCTAAATATGTAAACACATAAGGACAGTTATTTTAATGTTTGTCAAAGTAAAAAATGTTTAAATCCAAGCATTGCCAAACTTACTTTATGCATGTGCCCAGCCCTAAACAGGTTTAAGACTGTGTGCATTTGCAAAATGTTCTTAGCCACAAAACTGGCAAAACTAAACCATCCACTTACATCGTCATCATCGTCCTCGATGGCCTCTCCAGTGAAGTAGAGAACGGCTCTGGGAACAATACGCTCGCGGATGAAGTGACCGATTTCAAAGTCTGCTGCCAGGACTGCCTCAGAGTCCTCATCCTGAAACATGCATAAACCAATATTCCAAAAACGTTCCAAACCCAAATTTAAAGTGAGTTGGAAGTAAGATCGGTACATCCTCCGAGATTACTAGCTAGCCATTGAGTTTGAAACAAGTAGCATAATGCTTCATTATTGTTAGCTACATAAGCATTGTAGCATCAGAGCAAAAAATTTAAATTTCAGATATCAAAAAATTTAAGTAAACAAAATAGTGTTCAACACTGCCGTTTCAATGAAAGTGTCGGTAGAACTATATCAAATACAAACATGCATGTAGTTGTAAGACCCCACTATCCTTCCCCTACTCCAAGTCAGGTGTGACAAGTTCCTTTTTGAGATTGTTCTACCTTTTGCCATGCTGTAGCTGTACTTGTTGACAGTAGAGTTAAAGCTCATGAAACCAAAACTGCTGTTATCTTAATCTTTAATCACTTTGCAAGTGCCCACAATGTGTACATTTGATTTCTTCACTCAAATTACCACCAAGAATTCCAGCAGATCCTATTAACAATTAAAAAGTGAGATTTGGACATAAGAGCAACTCTTACCAATTCTCCACTTTCTGGTACTGAAAGAAAAAAGAATAGTGTTTTAATTGATTGCGCATCTAGCGAGCATTACCAAAATGTTAAATTTCACATCTTCATGATCTAAGAAGTTTCCATCAAAGTTGAGTGAATACCTTCAGGAGGAGAGAAGAAGTTGAAGAAGGAATCGTTGGGAACAGTTTTCGTAACTGTTCGAACTGTACCACGACCCTTGTGCTTCTGTTTCTTTTTGATGGTTTTCAATGTGACATTCTTGCCTTTGGTCCAATCAATTGTGCAACTGAGAACAAAAAAAAAAGCTGTCAGAGGTACCCATGTCGCAGCAAATATTATGGTTAACATCAATCTGTATGTGGCAACAGAACTTTGTTAAAACTGGTTAACCAACTATTCCAACCATGTGCACCACATTTGGTCTTTGCCACAGTTCCATTATTGTGAACTGGAGAAACTAATTTCAGTGGATTATTAAAGTTTGAGAAGTCATGATGCATTGAATCATTTCCAAAATAATTTAATCAGAACTGAAGCTTTACGCCACTACTACACAACACTACATAAAAATCATGCCCAACTGATGCAATATGAGGTCGTACCCTGTGCAGCCCATAATCTCTGGCCCATCGAAAGAAAACGGATCCGATTCATCTGGTTCAGACCGCATCTTATAGGTTTTCGTCAGAACTGTGTTTGTGAAGAAGTCATTGGGCTCAAAGTGGAATTCTAATGTGAAACTCTAAAGGAACAGACAGAAAAATGTAATAAGTATGACAGAATGCTTTAAATGGGCACTTTGATCAGCATTTAATATACAAATGTATATAAAACAACATACTAACATACCATCGGCTGGCCTGCATCAGAGAATTTGACTTTGATGTCTTGTAAGTGCTTAAGAATTGGTTCATCATGTTCCTGCACATAAAATGATCAAGTTCTGGTTGAGAAGACTAAGAAATTAAAGCTGCATTTCAGCAACACTAAGTAGCAGCAAATAAAAATACAAAACTACTGCATGATTCAAAGGGCCTCTACAGTAACCATTCAGAATGCATGACCCATTTTCTCCCACACAGCTCCAATGGGTCTACTCACCTGCAGCATTTCACTAAGCAGGTCCACATTCTTAAAGACAGTAAGCCAGAAATCAGGAATGCCTTTGGGATCTTCCTTCTCCTCATCCTTCTTTTCATCCTCTAGCTTGGCCTTCTCCTTCATCTCCTCCTGATATACATATATACAGGGAGTCAGGTACAAGGCCAGTGCTATGGGAGTTCCAGCATAGTATCCACACAGGGTTTAAATGTACCACCAGTACAACAAAGAAAATCAAGCACATACTTCATACTGTTCTGATAAGATTGAAAAGGCAACAGATATGAAATTTCTGTTATACATTTAGCATACATTTAAGACAATTCATGCAACACTGTATTCAACAGCAATCAAAAAATCACACAGAGAATGCCCTAACGTTACAGTACGTTTCAAACCTTTTCCCTCATTACAATGCGGTTTATAGGGACTTAAAATGCAAAAGTTCAAAATAGTAGTGATATTTCTGCCAGTGTCTATTCTATGTATATTGTTTGGTGTAGGTCCAGTATTGAGCATGCAGCTAATGCTCACCTGTACCTGCTTACTTACTGTCAGCTCTTCCTCCTCCTCCTGTTTCCACTCACACTCCTCATCTGTGGGCTCATACACTGCTTTGATGATCTCACTCCGCTGCAAACACACACAGAAATGTGTTAATCTCACCATACAAACACCTGAGCACAAACATCCTCGCAAATCTCCCCAAAACAAACAGATTAATACTGCATTGTAACTGAAAGGAAAACATCTGAACAGCTAAAACATTTTGCTGGATAACACTTACAAAAAAATCCAGAAAGAAGCCCATTTCTCTACACAAACGCTATGCATTTCCTCACAAACAGCGATTCATAAATGTGAGTCATAAATGAATCGCAAGAAATTCAGATTTACAACCCTGTCCTACACAGTCTCCATCTCTGGTGCTGCAGCAGTCCTGAGGCAGCAGTTTAGCCTGAGAAACGAAGAGTGTTAAATTCTCCCACAGGGTGAATGCACAGAAAAAAAACTGCAGTTAGCCTCACTTAACTTAAGTTTAAGAGCACATACTGAGAATAGGAAGCAGAGAGAAACTGCCGTGTTCTCACCTTGTCAAACAGAGGCTGGTACAGAGCAGCATACTTCCTCTCCAGCTCATGAACTTCTTCATAGAACTTTGCTTCAATGTGGGCACATTTCACCTGCAGGTTCTTAAGTGCATTTACGCGTCTCTTCACTACCTTTGGTAAGCTGAACAGAGACAAAAAGTTAAGTATGTAGATGAGATAAAAACACTGGGTTTGAGAGATGGGGATTTCAGGCAAATATTTTGATCTATTTCACAATCCTCATTCATTTAGCATCTGCAATGTTTCAGTAACAGCACTACAGTAATAACCAACAGCATTTTATTTTAACATGTCTGACTACACGCATTTCTGCAGCCTTTCTGGTGTAATATTTAATAGAGTAACATTTAATAAAAGAAATGTAATAAAAGTTTCCATCCAAGCTATAATTCTGTGTTGCTGTTCAAAGACACCATGCCGATACGCTCTGGGTAAAATAGCTAACATGGTTTAGAATAAGTCATGTAGGAACAATCTGTTCTGACCACATTTTTAAAAAAAAAACAGGTTGTGAAAATAAAGGGCCCAAACTGCCTCTCAATGGTCTCACTGGGATCTCCACACTATATATATTTTTTATAAGTACCACAATATTCTGTAGCAGCAATCTACAATGATCACCACTGACCATGTCTAAGGCGCTGAAGTACAGATTTGCTAAGAGGTGTAACCAGTCAGTGTTTGTCTGGTAAATTTAGAACTAAACGATGTCACCTCTGTAGACACCACTGAATAAACACAAAGTCGGTGGTAGTTTGTTGCTCTTCCTGAACTGGCTGCTGTTTTTCACTGCTTTCCTGTGTGGGCTGATAGTGCTATAGCACAAGTAATATTTGTTCATTAATCCTGTCTGGGGCAGTAATTATGGTAGCTAGTTTCTTTGTAATCTATGTGCACCTCCTTGAAAGACCTTTTGGAATGCAAGATCCCATTTTATGCACTATAGTACTATCTACTGTTTTGCCTCGTAATCCTTTATATTCCGGTTACAACACCAAGAGTTAACAGCATTAAAAATGAATGCCACAATTCATCATACTAATGCAATATTAAAAAGTTACATTTAACAACCCTATCTGTGCGCACTCACCTCTCCATATACCCTGAGGGGGACCCCACGAGGCCATCCAGACGCTCCTGCAGAGCAGCCAGGATCTGAGGGTTCTGCATCATCTGCACAGTCAACTGCCTCGCTACAAACAAAAAACATTGAATGTTAATATCTACATGAAAACACAAATGCAGAATCACTTGTCACACAGGTTAAATATTTAGGTTAAGATAATAGACTGTTCTGGCCAAACACTGAGCAGTTATCTTTATATCCAGTGCAGTTCAATGTAAACATTCACAAAATCATATGGAATCCAACTATGGACGAATAGTTACAAACTGGGTCTGCCCACTGAAAAGATTCAGAGTCACATACAAGTGAAATTGACCGTCGTAGGCAGAAAAATATAGCAAAGCAAAGTTAAAAATGGGTATACCACTAGGCTTCATGTTCAAATTAACCAAAAAATGAGCTCAGAGGCTTTGTCAAATCAAGCTTTGAAGCCAGGCAAATCGGGTCTAATGAACATACCTACACAGAGTTGAATGCTTCTGAAAAACAATTTGCATGCAGCAGTCTACAGAGTGCACTTCTCTATGGCCTCGTTTACACTGCAGGTCTTGATGCTCAATTCTGATTTGATGCCTATATCCGATTTTTAAAACCTTCTGTTTACACGTGTTTTTAATTGTGACCCATATCCGATTCACTTGTTTACACTTGCACACAGTAGCCAATATGGACGAACGAGAAATATGCTTAATGCTAACTGATAAATTCGCCAAACAGCATGATTTTAAGGCGGAGAAGAAGGAAAAGGGCGATTATTTCAGGCTGCGCATATACTTCAGTTATTATGGCCTCGACCGTTCTGAGGAGTGTCTGGGTGTGTGAGAGATCTCAGGATTGATGGGAGAATATTGTGGCGGGCTTTAGCGAGGAGCAGCGGGCCCGAAATTTTAGAATGAGCCAACTTTCGATTTGCTGCGTCAGCGTTTCTCTGCATTCCTCTCTTACGACATGGCATTTCGCCGGCCGTCCCTCTGCAGATGTGCCTCAGGGATTGCTCTCTGGTGCCGCATCTGTTTGGGATCAGCAGCACATCAGTGTGCCTGATAGTCAGCGACTTAATGTTAATGACAGGACGCAATGCCTTGGAAAATCCGATCTGCCTGTTTACATGACAGTCGCATCGGCACAGATCTGATTTATATCTGATTTATTTCCACATATGAACGAGGCCTGAAACCGATATGATATCTGAATGCATGCGTTTTTTTCCTGTTTACACTGTCATGGAACAGATCCGATCTGTGTCACATATGAGCACAAAATCGGAATTGGGTCACATTTATCTGACAGTGTAAACGAGGTCTATGAGAAGGGGCTGGCTATGTAAGCACAGCTGTGCACCCATTTCTAACTGCAGAATCTAATTCCCATTTCATAAAGATAGAATTCCATTTGATTTCCATTTTAAAAGAACAAAGGTTAAAATAATAACCTAGGCTAAATAAGGACAAACCAAACCAGAAAACTAACTGTCAAAAGAAATACCACCACATACAAAAAATTAAGAAACCTCTCTTTTCAGTTTTTGAAGCCAAACATGAATCTCATTTGGAGAGGCAGACTTTAGGGTTGTGGTAGTGGAAAAACATTAAATGTGGCCCCAAGTAGGTCTGCTCCAATACTAATGCCAAAAACCATCCAATTACCAAAAAACATAAAGGAGCTGAGGAAGCATACAAACCCCAGGCAGCCAGGCTGGGGAGTCCTGCAATATTAAACACTCAGCACATTTTAGTGCACACCCTTAGACTACCTTACAAAGGCACATTCTCTCACACACTTCACTCTCCTCGCAGTTACTGAACACTGAAGGTCACAGGGGTCATAAACTGATCAAATAACAAAGCGCGCACACGCACAGCTGATGACTGAGCAGAAGTATGTGATGAGCAGTGAGAACTGCAGTTTGATCTGAGCCTTTTCTAAAAACAATTCATATTTTCAATTTAATGTTCTGGGTGGGACTATTTTTAGATTCTAAAACTTCTAAATTATAGAGGGATTTTCCTATAAAACTATGAATGCAATCTTAGCCAGAGAGACTTAAATCACATTTGGCAGTCACAGACTACACTCTGACTTCTAGAACAGACAAAATATTCAAGTTTATGAAATGCACAGAAGTGTTAGCTTGCTTATAGAATGGGCATTACATTTATTCTGCATTTTCTGAAATACAAGGTCAATAGTGCTAATCAAGGGAGAAATATGCAGGACAATATGCAGGACAACTCCACTTTGAAATGTCTGTACCACAGAAGAATTTACCAATCAGGACCACCATTTCGGTGGTTGGATGGTGGAGGCCTAGTGGGTAGGAATACGTGCCTCTGGACCAAGAGGTCATGGGTTCGAATGCTACCTTCAGCACTACCACTGGGCTCCTGAGCAAAAACCCGAATGCAAAGTTGCTCCAGGGAGACTGCCCCCTGTCGATAGGGAATGGAAGTTGCTTTGGATAAAGGCGCTCATTCTCAGCACAACAATGACATGGTAACGTCATTACTGTGTGCTGCACAGAATGGATCCCTCTACCACACAAGTTGAGCTTTTTAAAACATTTTCCACTCTAGAGAATTAACCTGACAGCCCAGCTTCAAAATGCATCAACATAAAACAGTATAAACTTAATGAAGAATGAATCAAACTGAGTTCATAAATCCATTAGCACTCATTTCATCAAGCACTTTAACATACTTTCACACTAACATTCTATAGCCCTAATGTTTAGGCCTAAATATTATTATCCTATGGATTAAATTGTGAACGATGTGTATTAAGTAGAGATGCTGTATAGTACCTGCTGACTTATTATCTTATACTTGTACAGCACTTGTCAATGAAAGTTGTTTTAAATGTGCTTTATATATAAATTTAATGATTGCTAAATAAGAAAACAAACAGCGCTCGCTGTAAAGCGTCTATGTGAGCAAAATGAATGTTTCAAAGCATCTCTAAAAATAATTTGAGAGTCTCCACACTTCTTTATTCAGTGGTAAGTTGTTGTAACTACGGATATTTTCCACAACTCCCTCATCATGCTGATCTCCCTCATCAACCTGTCCCTCATCATCCTGACTCGCTGCATCTCCATCATCCTCATCTCCTATGTCTGTATTTTTCTCTGGCAGCCACTCATCACTATCACTATACTCATCGTCACTGGAGTCAGAGGGAAGTTCCTGGACTATTCTATAGTCTTCCCTATTCTTTGCTGAA
>JBBIGB010000129.1:25929307-25939683 GCA_037577075.1 Alestopetersius hilgendorfi
TTAAAGGACAGGCAAATTCATTCAGATTTAGCAATTTGATGATGCATCCACCTTTAAAAAGTAAAAAAAAAAGTATCAGTATCGGTATCAGTATCGGCGATACTGGCTCTGCATTTACTTGGTATCGGATCGATACCAAATTTTGTGGTATCGCACACCACTAGGGGTGCATGAACCTGCATGGAACAGATTTTTCCCCTGCCGGGCTGCCTGCCGGGCTTGCACTGGAGACGTGCAAGAATGTAATCCTCAGGGATGCACTCAGCATGTCAACATGGTTGTAGGCACAGTGTAGCAGGTAGATGTAGGCATCATCCACACTTACCATCTTGGCCTGGTAGGCAAACTGGAGGCCTCACCAGGGGGCTGAGGTTGTCCAAGACCAGTCTCTCAAAGACCTTCAAGCAGTGTGTGTTGAGTGCTAATGGCCTGTAATCCACTGGGTCATGCCTCCTTTGGTACAGGAACCAGACACTGTAATTTCCACAACAGGTATGGAGTATATGAAATATACATTCAAATAACATTGAAGTGCCAATTTTCCTTTCAGTCCTATGTTTTTGTTGGTTTTATATCAAAGAGATGAGACCTTTAAATTAAAGTCAACTTATTATTATTATTTTTCCGGGTTTTATGATAAAATGGTTTGTTCAGTAAACAAACTGTGATCAATAAAGCTCTTAATTATGTGGAGGAACCCCGATTTATATTTTCTCAGTACAGAACAGAACTTTTTTTGTCTAAGCACAGAATACCAAGCACAGTGGACAAAATGGGTCATTTTTAAAAAGGTCTACATTTCAACTATGTGCTGAACTTTTGAGTATGATTTATATAAATCATAAACATAGTCTCAGGCCTCAAACAAGAATGTTGCAGCCAGGAACACCACTAATCGTATTCTTCCAATAAATATGTCATTTGAAAGGCTGATTGAAAACCTTGTGCTTGTCAGCATTATAAATCTATGGTTTTAGGAAATTCCACAACTAATGAGTTCAATGCAACACATCCCTCCACTCCACTCAAAATCCATTTACATAACAGGTTTCTCTCTTTCTCCATTCATCAAGAACAGCCATACAATGCAAACAGTAAATCATAATGCATTAACTGAACCCTTAAGACATTCAGGTCCAACTGGGTTATTGAAAGACATCTACAAACTTCTATAGGCTCAACAATCTAATCTTTCAAACCTCTGTCTCTATATTCAAAATGTTTTCCATGTATTGTACATGAAATACAAGATATTTATTAAGTTGGGAATAATTAAAAACTTGCCTTTCCTGCTAAAAATATAGCAAAAAAATAGTTTAGTGATAAAGTATACCCAACCCTGGTAGCCTAGTGGTTAGGGCATTCGCCCTGTGATCAGGAAGTCGTGTATTCGAGTCCAAAGACTGCTAGGCACCTCTGAGGTACCTTGAGCAAGGTACCTCACTCACACCACACCTTTACTAAGGAACCTCCACTGGCTCCCCGTTGCTCGTGTTAAGTTCAAATCCTTAACGCTTGCTTTTAAGGCCAAGAACGGACTTGCACTCCCATACATAACAGCACTGATCAAACAACGTGTCACCTCTCATCCTCTCAGGGCTTCAAGCATAGCTTGTCTTGAGCCTTCGCTGCTCAAGAGAAGAGGGAAACATGCGTCAAGACTCTTCTCAGTCCTGGCTCCCCAATGGTGGAATGAACTCCCTCTTCTGGTCCGATCGGCAGAGTCCTTCATGGTCTTCAAGCGTCGCCTGAAGACCCACCTCTTCAAGGAGCACTTTAGCTACTAACTATGTCTCTTTCCTACTACTTACTTATTTCTCAAAAAAAAAAAAATCCCTTGACTTCCCACTTCTCTATGACTTGTGGTGTTTACAATGTAAATGTAAATGTACTGCTCCCCGGGCGCCGTGTTCCTGGCTGCCCCATGATTCACTTGGTGAATGGGTTAAATGCAGAGATGGAATTTCGTGCTGTTCACACTGTGTGTTCACGTATGACAAAATGGTCACTTTCACTTATCTTTGTATTTTTTTTTTAGTTAGGATCCTTTGGCTTTTATGTGGATATCACATACCCAACCCAAAAATGTATTATTGTCCCTGTTCAGACTTTCTCCATTCTCAAGTTTGTAAATATGAAAATATGTGTTGTGTAATATACTTCATTCATTGATTTGATTTCTCTAGATATAACATGCAAAATAAAACACTCACAGTACCACAGTATTTACCACATAGTAGTAAACTGTATTCACATTACAACATCCACAATTTAAGCTTGTGACAAGTTCTAAATAATATATATTTACTGTATAATACAATATACCAAGAGGCACTTCCAGCATTTCTGGCCATAAAGTAGCTACAGTATAGTGTCTATATTACAGTAAAAATAAATAATGTTTATCCAAAAAAAAGCCTTCTCCCTTTATACATGTACAGCATATAAGGGGAACCATAACCAGCAATAAAATGGGTACTTTACTTAATTGACACCGGTGAATTACACCCCCCACCCCCTTTCTATAGATATTGCTACATATATTAAGTACAACATACTAGTGAGAAGAAAAATAATTATTTCATCATTGAGGTGTGCTCACTATATATTCAAAAAGTACATATCTCATTTCTCATTTTGAGAGAGGTGTACCGCTTGTTTGTTACTTTTGGTGAAAAAGTACATATGCAAGGGGTACATATGCAAAGCCAGCCAGGAATAGGAAGAAAACATAATAATAACAGCAAAAGAAATGGTTATTCTTTTAAAAAAATGTCCATAACTCTGTACATGATGTACATGACAAAACATTTTTACCCAAACTGACTGGTGAAACTGGAATGCTAAGAGGTCTTGATAAATTAATATGTGCATATTCTTGATTTCTCATGGTGTCTGATTGAGCAAGCTAGAAAATATAGGTTGATATGTTTCTTTAGATGAAACAGAGAAGACTGGAACATGGAGACGAAACTGCAGGCCTTGAGAAATATGCTAAGTTGATGCAGCATTTAACAATATATCATAATATATAAGGGGTAACGTTGTAGATGGCATGAGCAGTAAGACTTGAGGAACAGGCACTGACTCTTCTGAACAGGCTAACAAAACACATGATTGCTTGATTATCTACCTGCAACAAGCAGAGCTCATTTCCAAACCTAGTTAAAGTAAAATAAATTAATAGAATGGATTTTGAAAACATCCCACATTTTGAAAATAATGGGATGAAAGTAGCTTAATTTGAACAGATAGAGACTATTGTCATGATCAATTATACTGCTTCTGGGATTGGGTGGTATGATAATATATAGAAATCCCAACACTATGTCCTTGAGTACTGACCTTTTCTTGAAGAAACACTAGCATAATCGGCAAAATCCAGAAAAACCCCTACGTCCATTAACAAGGAATATTTTTAAATTATATTTGGCACATGTTTCCACATTGTGAGTAGAAAGATATAAAATGTTTAAAATTCAGAATATTATTCAGAAAAAACACCATAAGTCTACAGAATGTGTCAGCATTGCTTGAATAATTAATTGGATTCTGCTGTGCTGGTCATACTGTGGTCTACATTGCGCTGAAAATTAAGTTGTGAACTCTGGACTTCAATCGGCTCTTCTTCAAGGGTATGGTGCAACCCATATAACCTCTTCCTGTACTGAAGTTCAATCTGCCTCTCACTGTACATCAAAGACAGTATATCATATTATACTGTGGCTCTGTGTGGGGTGAATAGAGCAGCTTCATGTCTCATGTGTGTAACACTGCCTTTAGGTTGCTAGGGTAGGCATCGCTTAGCTGCTCACATGCCTACTTGCATGACTACATCGCCTCTGGCTCAAGGCTTCTGCTTGGACCACAGGAGTATGAGTGGCCTTTCTTGTTTAGTGAGAGAGCACAACTGCAGAGACTGTAAGTGCTATTCACTTGTTCTTTGGCCTCCAGACACAGCACATATTTATGTTGCTGATGGTCATAACTTGTGATAACTCCCACTAGAGACGCTTACCCCTACTGTCTTGGTACAAATATACAAATGTGTGAGAGAAGATAAACAATTTCATTATTGTGAAGCACCTTTGTGGTAACTAAGATTTGTGCTATAAAATATGCTAGTCAAATAAGAAAATGACTGGAATTAATATATGCTCCCTGCATTCAGCTGAATAGAGTGAGATTGGTTCAGATATTTGCTTGTCCATGAATAAGCACTTCCATAATTAATTAATCATACAACAGCCCTAGGATATGTAAATTAGCTGGGAAGTAGAAGCATTAGTTTCCAGCTGTTGTAAATGCAACTGTGTGAATTAATTTATCTTGCAAGGCGATTTCCATGTAGAAAATAGTGAGATCTTTGATGAAATCAGATTACTATTTTAAAAACCCCCTTTGTGACCAAAGGTCAAGAAACAAAAGCAAATAGTTAATTCAGAATAAAGCAGTATAAAATGCAGCAAGGGTATCATCTTAAAACATTTAGTACTGTACAGTTGTAGCTGGCAATCTTGCAGGGACATGCTACTTGCCTCAGAAAAACATGTGGCAACTAAAAATGATTTAATCTCTGTGTCATAGTATTTGTCCCACTCTAATGGACAACTGACATTAGGCTCATCAGAAAAAGCTTGTTGAAAGAAATGGACTTAGCATAGCCTAAAGTGCAGGTCACTGAGACCCCTGTCATGGAGATTAAATGGTTCTTCTGCACTAAGTTGCAATGTGAGCACCACCAGAATATTAAGCAACAAAAAATGTGTCAAAGTAAAAAAACAAAACAAAAAAACGTGTGAAGTAAATGACAGACTTAGTGCCAAAAAGCTCAGATGTCTCCCTTCCTTTAGGCACATGTTCCCACAAAGCATCTACAAGTTTGTGTCTAAGTAATATGCTGGCAACCATTAATCAGGAGACTTCTTTGGACAAATCAGGAGTCTTGTTTGGAAAAAGCGTTCTGACAGTGCTCTTAATCAAACAGATTCTGGATCTCCCTTACATGTCGTGTCTGAAGTTGTCTCATTCCTGCATTGTCTCTGCTGCTTTTGCTACAGTTTCTGTGTCTTGATTCACAGTCTCCCGATCTTTTCTGACCAGTGTATCTTGCTCTGTGGTCTCAGATTGTTTTTCTTTTGCTAATGTTTCTCTTTGTTTATTTTCTGTTGGTCCTTTCTTCTCTCCAATTTCTTTTCCTCCACCAGGTCCCCTTTACTTACTGGCTATTCCTCCTCTTCATGAATGGCCAGGATTGGCTCAGAGGCTTTGATGTGGCATAATGACTCTTCTTCCTCTATTTGGCTTTGGGCCTCTTCAGTAATGACCTTCCTCCACATTTCATGGTTCTCTAAAAGGTGCTTTGTAATCTGACAGAAGACCTTTTGTCGCTTTTTAGGCATCAGTTTCTCTGAAATAGGTGAGAATGCATCAGCATCAAATTATAACTCCTTTTAAGTGTCTGTCGTAACATTATCATGAATAAACACATCCTAAAGAACATGAATTTGAACATACGAGAATGCTTTGAACTGGTAGAGATATCTTCCTCAGCTGTATCCTCATCTTCTTCATCTGTTTCCTCCACACCAGTTACTTCTTCAGCCTCATCAGGCAGAGGCTCCACCCAGCGGCCAGGCATGAGGGCTGCCATGTCATAGGAGCTGCAGAGTGGCCCAACAATATGTGTGATGAAAGATTCCTGCAACTTGGCTAATTGTGGTGTTGAGCGGTCCATGAAGGGGCTGATGGGCAATCCCAGACTTGCCTCTTCATCCCCCTGATTAAACAAGTGGATGAAAGGCTACATCAGAAAGGTGTTAGCTAGATCTTCATAAAGATTGTGGTGATTCAGTGGCAAAATCATGTCAGCAAGCTTGATACACATAAAGCCCTAACAAGACAAACAGCTATACAATGATAAACTTTCAATGACAAAATTCCTTAATAGAAAGGAAAAACATTACTTAATAAAAGGAAAAAAATTTTAATTATTTAATTATACTGGTGAAACCACTGCATCCTACAAACATCAACACAATGACTGATTTTTTCCAGTTCAGAGGAATAGTATATCTTGCAGTGGTAGTGCTGCTGTAAAACTAGGTCAAGCTTCCCATAGCGAGAAAAAAAAATCTACTGTTAGGAATAAGAAATGATCTGTAGTTTTACCCATCAGCAGAATTACCTAAATATATATGCTTCATGACATCAGAGTATCAACAATGAGAACTGAACCCAGCTCCCAAGGCTTCCTGTTACCATGGCAACTAGTGGTAACATCACCATAACTTATTTGTGCTTTCTTCTGTTTGGTGCTTGAGGAATAAATCACTCAAGAGGGGTGGGGAATAAAAACATATTTGGGTTTTGTAACTTTTGGCCCACTTTGTAATGGTCTGAAAAAGGCCGGTAGCGATCATGTGACAGGGCTTTCTAATGTAGTGAAGAGGTTCTGACACAACTGGGTCATCTCTTCTTTGCTCCTCACTGTTGCAACTGCAACACCTTTATCTCACATACTGCCTACTAAAATACATTCCTTTTTATGGGCATTAAATAAATAAACCACGTGAGATGGCAAGCATGGCTGTTTATACTATTTTCAATACAAATTTTGATGGGAGCTATGTCACTGAAAACAAACTAACAAAAAATATTACAATACATTTGATGTCTGCTCATTGCTGTTAGTACAGATATGAAGCCATTCCATTAGCTATGTGTGGTTGCCAGGGAACAACATCTCCCTGTTTCTGCCTTAGCCACACTAGATCAGCATTACTTAGGTGCCAAATGGTTGCTAAGGATTTTTCTTTTGTATTATTCTACCAATCACACATAGTGTTACTGAGAACATGAGGAACAAATGCTAAGCTTTCTCTTGGTATTAAAGCTTAGTGAATAGTTGACCCATGACAGAGATGCAAATGAAAATAAAAATGTTATATTTAAGAATTCACTGCAAACCTGCTCATAGAACTCACTAACAATGCCCTCTGTCCACTGAAGGTGAAGATCCTTGTGCTTTAGTGGCCCATTCACATCAGCCAGCTTTATACACATCTGACAGATCAGGAGTCGATCGTTCTCGTTGCACCAGTCAATGCCCGAGCAACCTTCATGACCCACCTGTATGAAAATGACAAAGTTACATTTAAGTTCCCTTTGGATTATTTAATTGTTTCCTTTAAATTAGAATCTGTAGTAAGGAAGTAATTTATCACCTTAGCATTGAATTCAGTCAAAAAGTCGAAGTGTTTCTTCAGATCTGTTGCCAGAATGGCCTCAATCACCAAAAAGCGGAAGCGCTTAAATTCTATGTGGTCCAGATTAGCCAGGAAGTTGTATTCAGGATGAGACATAAAGAGGTTCCAGGCAGAGGCCGCATGGTGATTCTCCAGAACAGAACGGTCATTGTACAGCACTGCCTACACAAGTAAAAAAATACATTCTACATTGCTGTTTGATGATATGCATCTGAAGAACTAAAATATTAAACTGTAGCTGTTCCAGTTAGGAAACAATTATGTTTCAGCGGCTGATTATCTGTACTAGTTCTATGTGAGAATTTGTATTAGATTCTCTGTGTTTGAAAGAAATTTGTCAGTGTCCCAACTATTTAGAATTAAAATGTGTATAATTCCTGTACCATTTCATGTAGTTAATGTCTCCAGTGCTAACTAGTTCTTGAGAAATGTTGCTTAATGGTTGTGACAATTTCATTCAAGAATCATTCCAGGTCAGATCAATGGGAACTAAGACAACTGTGTAATCAGGTAGAAAAGAACAATGTTCCTGGTCAATGAGCTCAGCTGCCACTGGGCGAGGAGAATGGTTAATTATTTTTTACTTGACAATTTAGATTGATATTAGACACTAGCCCAAGGCAGATGTATTTACATTTACAGCATTTTGCAGAAGTGTAGCTGAATGTAGTATTGGGAGTCTTACTAAAGAACTCTTACTAGTGTAGTGTGGTAAGATTCCCAGGTTAGTAATTGAACCTTACTCTTTTCATGAGGTGCAAAGTATTTAAGATTTTGATACTACACAACCTTTAGCTATAATATGTACTCAGTGTTGATTTAGTGCTCACCAGATACACCAACAGATTTGAACAAGCTATGATGTACACCGTTTATCATATTCTTCTTTTAGATTTTGAAATAAATAGCATAGTGCTCAATTCAGGATCATTTCATAGAGACAAGGTTCTGCCTGTATATTTTATTTACACAAAATATTCCATGAATTGTCTTGATCATATGTTGTTTTTGTCATTTAGTGAGCTGTGTTACCTGTGGAGCACTGGTAGCCACCAAGAAGGCATTGGTTCTGCCCGGATGGTCATAATCATGCATGGCTGCTGCCACATACAAGGCCATCAGCTCCAGGGCAGGAATGAGCCCAGACAGACAGCCATAGCCATCCTCCATTATTGGGTAGGTTTTAGAAAACACATAACCCATATGACCTTGAGCAATCCCACTAAGAGAGTCTTCACAAATATAGAGAAAATATTTGTATTCGTAAAATGAAGCATACAACACAAAAAGTATTATAAGCTATATGTTTTCCATCTAGATATTATTTTAATTTGGAAATTGAAAATTCACTTTTTCAAAATGATCTGGCACCAGGGAAAATAGTTCTGGATTACCCAAAGACCAAATATCACAACTAAACCAGTACTTCTTACCTGAGTCATTGACTGCTTCAAAGTTGTGTGCAGGTGTAGGCAAGCCAGGTACAGGCTGCACCGTTAGATACCAAACAGCATGCAGGACATCTGTTGCATGGATCCGGTTATGATCTGTACAGGGAGAGGAAATATGATTCAAGTCCATTCACTAGAGATCAATCTCATATCTTAAAAAAGTACATGTAAAACTAGATATGTGACTTATTCACCCCCCTACATGTAAGTATACACACCCTGGTGCTAAAATCCCAGAGTTACTGGTTAATTATAGTAAGTAAAGTGTTCCTATTTAATGCATCAATTTTAAAATATAGCCTTTATTGTCTCCTTGAACTTACATGGGATGTCCCTGTAACCATTCTCCAAGGCATGGAAGTAATTCATAAACTCCTTCCTCGGAATGTTGAAGGTTCCAAAGAGACCAGTATCTTCAAACAGCCTATAAGACATCTGCAGCATACAATGACACATAATAAATGAATGCCTAAATGTACAGATGTTGCTGGGGGAAATCCTGTATACAAATAAAATGGCTTAAGAAGTGTAAGTTTTTATAAGAAGATGAAATACAAAACGAGTGTATGTAATTTTATTTCAGATATGGCCTTCAATGTATAATCTCCCTTTGTGCTCCATACTTGTAAATGAATTATCAAATGTGCATGGTAAATATGTATTCTTAAGTTTAAATGCATAAAATGTTTAAATATGATATACATGTTATAGCACCACCTAGAGGGTTTAGGAACAGACATGGAATCACAGGTTGACAACCACCCTGGTGAGGAGGTTTTATATGGGAAAAGTGCACAAGAAGGGCTGGTGTGGGTTAGGGAAGGGCTGGAAGGTGTCAAAAAAGGTGCAGGGTAGTGCGGGGGGTTAATAACTCTTGAGGTTACCAGCATCTGGGATGGGAGCACGGAGAGTCCTTCATCTCCAAAGAAGGGGGTCCCGTGGTCCAAGATAATATCCTTTGGGATCCCCACATAACTGAATATCAAGAGCAGCTCATTTGCAATATTTTTAGAGTTTGTCTGGGGATCACCTCTGGATAACGTGTTGTGTAATCGAGGATGATGTGACTGTATTCGTGACCATGAACAGACATGATATCCATTTCCCACCCACTCGAAGGGCACCTTGATAATGGGGAGGGGGATGAATGGTGCAGGGGCCGGATTCACTGGCAAGGTATGTTTGCACTGGAGGCAACATTGGCAAAACTTGTAGGGTTGCTTTCATCCCCAGCCAGTGAACCAGTCTCTTAGCTTTTCTAGTGTGTTTTTAGCTCTGAGAAAGTGGCCACCAAGAGGGCCAATTTGGGCACCACTGTTGGCCAGTTGCAGCACCATGTCTACCTTCAAGCAGGGGAGGACCAAAATGGTAACCAGTCCCCATGGCAATTGCATCGATAATATGATCATTCTAAGTTAGAGGGTAGGTTGCAGGGAGTCTGGTCGACAGGTCCTGGTCCACCCCTCCAAGATGCACCCCCTCATCCTACTTTGCTTCCCTGCCAAATTCACCATCGACCTATTGGAAGAGCAGATGACAGATTAGCGAGAAAATGTTTTCACCCTATTTTCCCAACTCCACGGCTTATTCCTCAATCTGGGTCAAGAGTGTGGCAGGGGCTTTCTCACAAGGCATGGCTTGCTGTTGGACAGCACCT
>JBBIGB010000133.1:13000-23180 GCA_037577075.1 Alestopetersius hilgendorfi
TTTCAGGTTTGAATATGTTATGCATTTTCTATTCAAAAGTAAATTTTTAAAAGATCTCACAGCTTTTAAAAGTGTGACAGAGTTGGGAAAAAATAAACAAAGCATTCTATGTAAAATTGATGACTTAGTGTGTTCATTATATATTATATATTGGGTTGACACAGAATTGCAATTAATCGTGATTAATCACGGTAAATTTTTTCCCAGATTTGCGATTAACTAGTTAATTTTAATTAATCGCTTTACAGCCCTAGTAAAAAAGATAAGGCATATTTACGGTACGATCAGGGCTGATGAACCTACCCACTACTACAATTTTGGGTTGAAACCTCCACCACTCATCAGCAACAAAATTGTTTGGGGTGCATGTTTCATCATACTCCCTATACTAAACTTCCAGTCACCTGAAGTTTGCCAAGAATGTCAGGTGTCAGAACTGGTATGACAAATGAAATATTTTATTACTTTATAAGTAATAGTACTGCACTAATTATTAGAAAGCAGGGTTTGAAATAAAACATTACCAAACCCATCAACATCAGTGCTTTACAGATGTGTCTCTGAACAATGTTAGCGTATTTTTGCCAGAGGACCTAACAGTAATCTCCCTCTACAGACCCAATGGCTGAAAAGTCCTTGAAAAGGTCTTTAATCTTTGAAAGATCAGACCATCTCAGATAGCCATAGGGTCAGTTCACACAAGCAGATATTGTGCTGTTACCCTTCTAACCTTCCATGATTGTTACAGTAACCCAGCATTCAGTGTTGAAGTGGCTAGCAGTTCTAACTGGTGGAGCTTCATGGTGGACAGTGAAAGTCATGCAGGATGAAATCTGGGGAAGAATATGATTAGGATATGTGTGGGGTCCTCAAAACTGAGACTGGATAAAATAGTAGAAAACTGTAGGTGGCACTTTATTGATAACACTCTAACACCAAAAAGTGTCTTCATAAACATTTATTAAACATGTGTGTTGAATAGGACTATTACTATGTTCTCAAAACTACTGTAGAACAATGTTTATTCATAGTTATACTTAAAAAAAACCCCCTTAAATTCATGGTTTATTCATAACCATTTCAAGTAATAACCGAGAGAAAACTTTTAAAGGCAAATGTCTGATTCCATTCACCACCACTGTGAACAGTTCTGTTTTCTAGAACAGAGCGAACCACACCAAATGCACTCTGAATTACATTATTTACATTTTAAGCATTTAATTATGCAGAAAATGTAAAAGAAAATGGAATTTCCATTTAAGGGCCAACAAAAAAAACAAGAGCAGCATTTGTTGTAAGTCGTTAAGGGGGTTTTGATTTTGAGACTTTATGAAAGCACAGCAAAACTCTAAAAAAATCTATTTATTCTGTAGAGATGCAGAGACAAGAATGACATATAATGTAATATAAACATGAAGTCAAAATGAAATGGAACTCTCCAGAAAGGATGCCCTGCCCCTGTCTAAACATGAGTATAGAGAGTTAGTTTTCATTTGTGTATGAGTGTTTTGCTCACTGCACACTGCTAACTGCTAATGCTAATGGCTTTTTAAGCAATAAAGTTTTCTTTACATTTTATTTAAGGGTAATGCATTAAACTGAGTTTAACATGAATTTACAGTGTTCTGTGATTATATTTAGGAGCATATTTAGTGTTTACACTATAAAAATAGGCATTTTGAGGCATTTTCTTAACCAAAACACAACAAATATCACTATCACTGTACTCTTAGAATGTAACTTTTCCCCCTGTGAAAAGCGGGGGATTACTGTCTACACAAAATGCTATGGCTAGTAAGAGAGGTGGCTTATTTTTTTGATAAACACAAATAGCAGTTTGCAAATGTTACGAGGTTAAATAGTGTTTTGTACCATATGCTTATGTCAACTCTGTCATGTGTCAGCGACAGATGCAGGCCTATAGGATAATGTATGGACATTGATCTTGAAAATTACCTTGTTGATTATTCCCTTGTCCTACTCAGACGGACTATTAGGGCTGCTTTTATGTGATGCATTTCGAATGAGGTGAGTTAGTGGTGGGTGGGCATCTTGGAGGGTATGACTACATTAGAGGGAGAGAAAGAAACCCATCAGTTATGGGTCATTAAATTGCGAATGAGAGAAAGTGAATCGCTTTGTTTTATATGGTGCATTACCTCCCAATTACATTGAAACTGTGTGTGCGTGTGTGTTTTCAGGCTTGTGCACATATGTGTGCATGTATTTATCTGTTTGTGAGGACCAAAAGTCCTCATTATGGTAGAAATACTGGTAAATCTACAAAAGTGGGCACATTCACTATGAAACACAATGTACTTCAAATGCGCTTAAGCCTCCCTTAATTTACCCCTGAAATCCACCAAACTGCTTCATTTGAATTAAGTGGCCATTCATTTGTGAAACCAATCCCTTAATTTTACCAATCCCTAAATTTTAGATTTACGGCATGAGTTTGAAACCCTTTCATCTTAAATTTAAGACATTAATTCAAGAGGTTATTTTATTTAAGGGGCAAAATTGAAAAAGAAGGGAAATTCTGTAGTTTTACCCCTTAATCAGCCTTAATATTTGCACGTTTTCACTGCATTTTCAAAATTAAGATAATTTAAAAAGTAAAATGAAGGCATTTGGATTCATAATGATTCTGTTTGTCCTAATGAGGAAAGGTGCTGTTTTCAACACAAATTCAACTCTTTTAGGAAAAACTAAAAGAGAAGAAATAGTTTTTGGACACCGAGCTTAAGGTCAGTGTCAGGTTGCTGTGGGTGTAGTATAACTGATGTAAATGTCTTTGTGAGGACCAAATGTTCTTATAACCAGAATACTGGAAAATACTGGGAAATTTAGGACACTTCGCAAGTTCTTACATAGAAATGTGTGTTTTTTTCACCCAAGATTCAATTTTTTTTAAGGATAAACTAAAAGTGTAGATGAAGTTGTACTTCAGGTTAAGGTCAGTGCAATGTCCCCAAAAATACAGTAATAAATATAGTAATGTCCTCACAAAGTGTGTGTGTGTGTGTGTTTGTGTGTGTGTGTGTGTGTGTGTGTGTGTGTGTGTGTGTGTGAATATCCCTCTTCAGCACTGCCTGCTTCTAACCTGCTACCCCTTATGTCAGTGCATGCCTGTGCTCTTAAGGGGACATTGTGCTGGTCCTCACAAGGGCTGTTTTCATCACAAACACAACTTTTTCAGGTGCAGAATGCAGAAAGAACCTTTGTAATGTCCCCACAAATGTGTGTGTATGTGTATGTGTCTAGCACTACTCTCTCATAACTTGCTACCCCTTATTTCAGTGCATGTTTGTGCTATTTGTGCTCTTCAAAGCCCTGTTTGGTAGCACTTGTAGGCCTCTGGCTATGAGTGTGTGTTTTTTTGCACCTTAGATGTGTGTGAACAGTGAGTGGGAGGCATCTGTCTCTGTACCCAGGCCTGCTGTCACACTATAATTTCAGCAGATAAAAGTGGAGGGCCACTGTGCTGTCACAGCGCTAGCCACTTAGCAAAGAAACATGCTAGCAATTTAGCTGCTCCAGGCGCTTTGCTTCAGGCAAGCCAAAAGACCCCAAAGTGCTCCGACAGAAAGGACAAGTCGGCCGAGCCTTTCCTCCGGCCTGGACGCATTAATTGCATTTAATTGAAGGATATTTAACAGTAACTAACTTTAATGGCTAACATTTGTCGGAGGCGTGTCTCGCTTGGGTGAGCTTTAGGCGGCGCTGCCAAACAACCTGGCATTGGTTTTCTTTCCTGTCTCGAAGGAGGTGGAGGGGGGCTGAAGAAAGGACACCTTCTCTCCACTTTCCATTTGACCTGCTTTCTCCTTTCCCGTCCTTACTTTGCATGTCCCTTATCTCCGTTTTTTTCCCCTCTTTCCTTTCTTTCTTCCCTGAAAATGCTAGCGTGGCTAACTCAGAATAAATGCTAGCAGGCACCTAATCTTATTAGCATAATGCTAACTGGCTGCTGCTAGCTTTTAGGTGGGCACTTTGGGCATAAAGTAGCCCACAAAAGGACATGTTTATCTTTCCCCCACACCCCTCTTCTCTCTCTCTCTCTCTCTCTCTCTCTCTCTCTCTCTCTCTCACACACACACTTTCTCACTCACTCTCTTTCTCTCTCCCTCTCACACTCTCTCTCCTCCTTAATTCTCTGTTTTTGCTCTCTTACTTTCTCAGTCATGCTTTCTTTGTCCTTCTCTTTCTTTCTTCTCTCTGTTTAACCCCCTCATCCACTCTCTATCTTTCTTGCCATCTTTCTGTTTCTCTCTAGTTTCTTTCTTTCTTTCTCTATCTCTCTCTCTCCCTCTCACACTCTCTCTTTAATTCTCTCTATTCTCCCTTTCTCTTACTTTCTCAGTCTCTCTTTTTTGTCCTTCTCACCCTTTCTTTCTTCTCTCTCCTATGCCTCTTATCCCCCTCATCCATTCTCTATCTATCTTGCTCTCTTTCAGTTTCTCTTTAGTTTCTTTCTTTCTCTCTTTTTTTCTCTCTCCCTATCACTTTCTTGTTTCAGACTGTCAGTTATAATTCCCCTTCTTCAGAATGGAGGTCGTGGCGGGGTGGCGTTGATCCAGCTCCTCACTCTGTACCCATGTGACCACATTTTTATTTCACTCCACTTTATTTGTACATACTTTAAGAAACATTCTGACTTGTGTTCCCATATGCATCACATTATGTAACTCCAGCTGGCTTTCGGTGTTTAAATTTGAATGAGTGGAAGTAAATATGGATTTTTTTTTCTTGACTTATTGCTTATGGGAACGTGTTTGGATTCAGAATGATGCCTGTGAGCTGCTCAGCAAGTTCACGCCTCAGTTTAAGCCAAGGCAAAGGTGCAGTTGGAGCAAAACCTTTGCCCATGCACCACTGTTTATTCACACCCATCTCTTTTTCATTTCAAATGTTCTTTTGTCCTGCCAGCACCTCACTAATTTATTTGATTCCTGTATTACATTACTAACAAAGAGATTTCATAGTCATGCTCATTTTCTATCTACCTCTTTGCCTCTCTATGACCTTTGTGGTGAACATTTCTTAAAAAACAAAATCTTTCACTGACATTTACTTGCAAATTCTTTAATGTCTACATAAAATCTGCCATCAGCAAACATCACCAGGTGCTGCACATCACCAAGCCAGCCTTTGCATCATTCATGACTCAACACTACCTCCGCCATGTTTCTCAGATGATTTGGTATACTCACAAATCATTTGTTAAATTCTCTTTATTAGTTTTCAATGATTTTAGTACATGTATTTCAGTACAACTGAAGTTAATGCAATTGTAAAAACAGAAATGAAAATTATAAAGATAAATGCATAGAGGTAAACTATAGCAAAGGTGTAAACGTTCTGTTCATTTGGTGAATGGAACATTTTGAGTGGGAACAATTTTGTTCCAGTGTAACATCCGTGGCCATAGTTACGGGCTCCCAGCCAGCGGTGGCGCTGTTGGCAGACTTGTTAGGTAGCATATAAAAGGGCTAAGCTAACAGCTGTAGAGACACGTCACCCTAAAGCCAAACCTGACTGTGGGATACTGTGATGTCCTTCTGTATCTTATGTGAGTAAATTCAACGCTGTCTGAACTGCTGTTTATATGTGTATGTTGAGACTTAACTGCATTCTCATGTATGTTAATACATGGCACTCCTTTGTGAATGCAGGAGGGGTTTTTTGTTTAGTTTCTTTTCTTGTTCTCTTTCTCCTTACTCTCCTTACTTGCCGGTACCCTGTCTGAGACAAGCTGGACTGGTTGCCTGGGTGTGTGCCTAAGAGGACACGGAGGATCTTCAGCTTCCTTTCTCTCACCTAAATATCCCATGGTCGGAGGACCCCAAACGGAGTGGCATTAATACAGAGACAATACTTTCCTTTGTGGACCTCCTCCGGGAGTATTGGACTCTTGAACTATTGATGTTGTGTGATTGTGGTGAATGTGGTGGAGGATTGCATCTAATGTAAATAAATGTACATAAACTTGCTTTGACATACGCTCTGGTGGTCTTAACTCTTTAATTAACGTGTGCACCTTGGCTAAGCCTTGGGCGGATTGTTACACCAGTATGTTAGAATATAAGTACATTTTTGTTCCAGTATGTTAGAATATAAAACTGTGCACTAACCTTTGCAAAATCAGCCATATTTAAGTGT
Source organism: Alestopetersius hilgendorfi (assembly GCA_037577075.1). Lineage (NCBI taxonomy): Eukaryota > Metazoa > Chordata > Actinopteri > Characiformes > Alestidae > Alestopetersius > Alestopetersius hilgendorfi. Next base: position 19,163 of record JBBIGB010000133.1, read on the forward strand.
TCTTGTAGAAAAGTCTCTAATGTATTTTCACTAAATCAGCAAAAGGCCATTTGGATGAGGGGTGGTTAAACCTTTGCACATGACTGCAAGTCATTTAGCTAAATGGACTAGTCCTGTGTATTTGAACTGTTTTATGCTGCACTTGTTTGTAGAATTTGCTTTAAATGTTATGACAATAATTTGACAAGATCAGCCTAGATTTTTCAGAAGCAACAAACAGACTGCAACAGACTATAGGCAGCATAGAAGAATATAAAATGTCTGCTCCGCATCGGGAGGCCTTGGGGCTGTGAAAGGCACTATATAGATGTCACGTACTATTATCATTTCTATACTTAAAAGTAATTATTACTGTGTAGACAACATGGAGGAAAATGAACTGGATAAAAAGTGATAGATTTATCAGTTACATGAATAATAAACAGCAAATTGTTAGTTCTGGCTGTATAGGGAACAAGCTTTCGTAGGGCCCACAGCTGAGCAAGTGTGAAATTGACTGTTTTGGGGTTAAATCTGTTTGAAAAAGAGCGATTCAGAGAGCAGGATAAGCTAAGCCTGGTGTGTATGTACATACGCTTGGCCCAGCAAGCGATACTAATTTGCAGGATTAGGACTTGGCCACCAGCTTGGCGGCTGCATTCGGAGAGCCCTGTTTGGCCTAACCATTGTTGAAGAGGTTTGGAAATGGAGATGCATTGACTGTTATCTTGTTTTCGGAGGGAATTTTTTAATTTCCTGACTCCTGTTTTTACTCAGGCTGTGTGAATCTGCTCTGTGTGTGTGTGTGTATTTGTGTGTGTGGGTTGAAGAAAGAGTGTGTGGAAGAGGGAGCTTTCATGTGCGAACACTTTATTGATGAACAAACTGCCGAAGATGCCTTTTCGACACCTCTATTCCATAATTCAGTTTTTTTATCGGCATATTTTTCAGCTGTCGCGTGGAAAGAAATACATCTTCAAATTGATTCGACTCGCCATGAATAGAATAAAGAGTTCCATTCAGCGTCGCTGTCACAAGCCTCCTGCAGTTCCCGCGGCAGACGGGCCCAGACGGACAGGCCTGATTGGGTGGCTGAATCTGAAATGGTGCAGAAAGAGGGAAACCGTTAGGAATGCCTACAGATTCCGCCCTGCGCCCTTTGCCACATGGACAAGTGACGGATTGAGTGAGTAGGGATGAAGGGAGTGAATGCGATTGAACCTGTACTGCTGTTGGGCAAGCCTCTCTCTCTCTCTCTCTCTCTCTCTCTCTCTCTCTCTTGCTCTATTCACACACACACAAACACACACTCCCAGCACTCTGTTTGCCGTGATGACGTTTGACTTTGCTGCAGACTGTTGACTGTCACTCATGTGGAATGAGAAAGGATGGAATATAGCGAAATGAAAACTGAAATGGAATTCCGAGGAGTCAGGGGGATACCAGTGCTGGCAGGGGTTTGGAATGGAGATGAGCATGAGAGAGAGAGAGGGAGAGGGAGAGGGAGATAGAGAAAAAGAGAGAGAGAGAGAGACTAGATAGATCTAAGCTGCTATCTTACGTTGGATGCTTCCACTTAGCATTAGCAACCATAGCCTTTTAAATCAGTCTATTGCTCTTAAAATTCCTTGTTTTGATGATAACAGGCAAAATTTTGCATATACTTAGAAAGCTAAACTTATTATTTTATGGCATTCTTTTTTATAGTAAGCCTGATGTATTGAATTTAATACTATTTTACTAAATAGTTCAATAATTGCTGTTTATATATTGAATATTAAATTTCATTTATATTCTATATCGACAGGTTCAGCTCTGCAGTTCATATATAGGCTGTTTTTAAGGCTGTACAAGCAACAAGTTTCATGATCATAAAATAGTTGAAAGGAGCTATGAGTGAGAACAAACTAATAAAAAGCAAGCTTTTGTTGGCACCAACACTGCCTCTACCATGTTTCAAAGATGAGTTTCTTTGGATTATGAGCTGTTCTATCTTGCTGTTATATCTATATTATCTACAGTACAATACAAAAGTTTTATCCACCCCCTTAGTTATCTCATTTTTTAATCATCTTATTGGTGCAAAAATACTATTATACTGTCTTTGACATATTGAATAGATTAAATGAAAGAAACGGGAACAGACTGCAAAGTGATTCAAGATACAAGGAGCCAAGATAAAGGAGATCCAACCACTCAGCATTCAGCACCACCAGTATACTGATCACCACCTGATCATCTGGAATCATCTGGATCTTTGGAAGCTGGTCGATCTCTAGATCTTTAGAGTTGGATTTTCCAGCTCTTATTGTGAGTTGTTCTTATAGATCTGTATTACTGTTCAACTCTGGATGTAAGTTGACAGCAGCGATTAGTTTCTCCTCCATCTTTCTCGACATCAGCATGACTGACTGAAGGCCAACCCCAGCCTTAAGTCTCCTAATGGCTGATTCATGGTCATGTCAGGGTATGTTCTGTCAAACATCGCTCTGCCTTGTTGTTCATGTGGAAATCAATGACAAGTGGCATTTTTGACGAACGCTAAAATGTCCCCGCTTAATCTTCTTCCGATCTTCCATCTGTTTCCCTTCAGAAATGTAACCTACTCTTTGGTCAGCTTCCAAAGTGCCTCGCTCTTTCTAATCCATCCAGTGTGTTTTTCTGCATAGCAGTACAGCAAACAGTTGACTGACCAAATGTTTTGACGCTCTTAATTCTCGGACATTTGATATAGCTCAGGTTTTTGGCTTCGCCTGTGATTTGCTGCCTCATGGAGGCCTAATGCACATTTTAGCCCATCGATACGTCGGTCTGTTCTCCATAAACATTAAAGCAGAAACATGAACGGCTGATGCAGCTGAAACATCAAGCACGGGGTTGATTGATGGTTGGAAACAAAGCAATTCAACTCACGCAGACTTCAGAGAAACCCGGCAAGATACAAGATACAGCCTCTGGGCAATGAGAGAGAGATAGACAGAGAGAGAGGGAGAGAGGCAGAGAGAGAGAGAGGGAGAGAGAGACAGAGAGAGAGAGAGAGACAGTGAGAGGGGGGGGGGCAATGAAAGAGAGAGATAAAGAGCCATTCATGTAAGAACATTTTCTTGCAGCTCTATCTAACCAAGGAACATCCCACTATGATCTATAGTAGAGTGGATAAGAACCAGCGCCAGGTTCGTATCTGGCAGAGGGGTTTGCTATCACACACACACCCTCAGACAGGGGTTTATTTGTGAGGTGTGTTCCTGTCTAACCCTGAGCTGGACCTGAACTCGTCACCCCGCACATATGGCTTGAGTTTGGCTCGAGCGCCACCATCCAACTCACTAAGCAGAGCGGATTTGCCTCCCCAAATTCCATACATCACTTTGCTACAGCTGGTGCATAAAATACAAGCTGAACTGCTCTAAATTTGTCCACCAAATTGAGAAATGCCTCTTTTATATATGGACTCAGATGGAACACACAGGGCTTGTATTTTACATCCTGCATCCTTGGCCTGAACTCTGATTTTCCCACAGACGGACGCATGTAGTAATGGGGTAACAGTTTCATTATGGTGCATTATGATGCGATGCGGATGGCTCTTATCGCAATGGTTTCAGATTTCAAGATGTTTATTTGTTATATACACAGTTATACACATACACATCAGTGCAGTGACTAGAACAGAGAAAACAGAAAGAAGAGTAGAATAAAGAAATAACAAACATACACAATGATGGGATGTAAATTAATTGCTCAAATATTTGTAAGTCTTCACAAAACATATGCAAGCCTTTTATGACAACTGACTTAAACCTACATAAATGTTAATAAATGCTAAAACATAAAATGAGCCTTGTACAATTTTATGGCCCATTTATTACTCCTTTGCCATCATCAAAATGTTTTATTGCTGTATATATGGCCTTGGGACAACAATCTAGGCCCAAGAAGGAGCAATAATAATAATAATAATAATAATAATTTATTATTATTATTATTATTATTATTATTATTATTATTATTATTATTGTTGTTGTTGTTGTTGTTGTTG
>JBBIGB010000135.1:164526-174637 GCA_037577075.1 Alestopetersius hilgendorfi
GGGAGGAGCACTACTTCTAGTTTGAATTTCTTGTTTGATGTAAATCAACGATGTGCTGCTTTAAAACACCTCCCCATCCTAGACTGCCTTATTTTTTGAATGCCATCTAAATCATTCCCTTCCCTTCGTTTTTTCGAATAGCCTGTTTTTGTCAGTTGTTCGTTACGCTGCTTTTATTTTGCTTGAATGTTAGGACCGACTATCAAAAGTTTCTTCAAATTTTTGGTACACACTGTAGCGTCCTCAAGGCTCCGGGCAACTCCTCTTTCCGTTTTCAGGCCGTTACAGAAAGACAGACCTGTGTCACTGTGTGCTGTGGGTTTACAGCTGGTGGCCTAGTGGTCAGGGAGTTACCCTTGTGATCAGAAGGTTGTGAGTTTGAATCCCAAGACTGCTGAGGTACCACTGAGGTGCCCTTGAGCAAGGTACCATTGCTTCCAGGGCATCCCACTGGTGAATGGATTAAACACATGAATTTCACATTGTTTGCGCTGTGTGCTGTGGTGTGTTCATGCGTGACTATGAATAAATCTGTCTCTGAACACAATCACGCTTTGCATTTTCTTGCAGAAATGCATTCCAGCTCCTTTTAGAGCTGAATATTGCTATGGTTTTCCTCCAAGGCTGTTTGAGATATTGATGCCATTCTAACTCTGACAGGCCTGTGATGACCCCCCAGTACAGCAGGCATGTCGACATGGTGGATCAGGCACCGAGTATTGATCATTTAAGACTAGACTCAGCAGGCAGTAACATCGCTTTTTCATGCCCTGGTCAATTTTGAGTTTGTGAGCTATTTTACTTTGATAACATCTCTCTCATACTCGTTGAAAGAGATGTGTCCAAAAGGTTCTTCTAAATTCACCAGGAGTTTTTATGCATCTCACACAATACCTGACCTCCCAGCAATCAAGAAGACGCTGTCCTTCTCTACCGAACGTTCCTGCATCCGTGGTCATTTCCTTCAAATCAGCAGCCAAAACCGTAAGAGACTAATTAATAAATCTTACAAAATGTCTACACAAACTGCACCGATGTGAAGCTTTCGTTCAGACAGGAGGGGTGTTTAAAAGCAGGGCCACTTTAGCACACAAGGGATTTGGGAATTCCGAAAAATCTTATCTTTAAATTGGCCATAACATGATAGTGACAGGTTCAGAGAGTGTTGGGATAGAGCTGCTGAATCTGGTGTAATATAGATGAATGTAAAGAATAATAAAGTACCGGTGTTTTGTGGCCAGTTTTTTTATTTCTGTGGCAGAGCAGAGGGTGGATAATGTTGTGTCTGTCGATCTCTGAGCAAAGCAAACAGCAGGATAAACCTGAGGCTCAGGGAGCAGCTGAGAGATCAGGACACCGACTTAAACACACAAACCGGAGCCTCGAGGAGAGAAGCAAGAAAAACAAATATGTGCTTGAAGCTGATAAATGCTAAAAGACGCTATGCTCAAACTCGGTAGAAATGTGTTTATGCAAGTACTGAGAATGAAGAATAAGAAAAAGAACGGAAAATAAATGGTTAATTATAGCGAACAGCTGTAACTGTTTTGTCACAATAGGATTGTGCTACTTATGTGTGCTATTTTTCTCGTGCCTTTATCCAAATATACTTTCCATCTGTTGACCTGTGCTCACTTTCTAATAAACTGCATCAGTTCATTTCAGTCTTTTATTTTATTTCAGTTTAGTTTCTGAATTTAAGAGCTTTCTCAGATGACTGATGGTCTTCAGCCTTGGGCCCTTGCAGAAGAAACCTAGAGCCTGTACACACCTCCTGTGTCAGCAGTGCTTTAACACATTCTCAGTCAAGTCTGGATATTATAATTATAGCCTTTTCAGCGATCTGTGCTACAGTAGCTATGGTTGGGGATCAGACCAGACAGACTGTCATGGCGCTGAGGGCAGAGAGACACAGCAGCACGTAACCAGATTTCTATGTGACAGTTTATTTACGATGCGAAGAGAACTCAAAGTCCAGCACAAAGCACTTTCAGCTCAGAGGAGCCAGTTCTTCGAGGAGTCTCCGTACTTGGTAATCCATAGTCCTTTCCAGGCTCTACTCACAGACGGGTGCTGACTGTCCTCTGTCTTCGTCAGGTCCTCCTTTAGGGAGCAGGTCTCACAGCCACACTTCACTCCTGCTTGGAACACATATGAGAGAGAGAGAGAGAGAAACATGCACTTGAATAATAAAATGGCTTTTCCTGAGAGATTCTCAGCACCATTAAATTATTCACGCTCTGGAATGGGGTAAAGTCGGGCTCACCACAACTGGTGCAGAGAGCAGATGCTTAAGAAATAAGAAATGTGCTTTTTCTGTTTGTCTATGTCATACTTCTAATGCGAGGTCTTTTTTTATCGTCTTCATCATCTTCCGTAGGGGCTCACCAGTTTAGATAGTCGTTCTTATTTGGATTAATGCTATAAAATACCTGCAGTAAAGAATTCAGGTTCCTTGCAGCATCTGTGTTCTAATACAGGAGCCATATATTGTGAAGATGAGAAAATACTAAACGCTTTATGTTTTCTCTCGTCTCTCTTCCGATACAGGTTTTGTGTGCAGCCTAGCCATCAAGAATGAAGTGGAATTTATTTAAGAAAAAGCCTGAGGCCATGGTGGGTCCACAGCCGACTGGTGCGAGCGCCATGACCATGGCCCCCCTCCTGTCCACGACAGCAGAAAACATGACGGAGTCAGGAGAGCATGTCAGCAAAAACGACATGTTTGGTGACATCAAGAACAAGTTCCTCAATGAGATTGACAAGCTCCCGCGTGAGTTTAAAATGCTGAACTTTTGTTAAAGTGATTTTTAAAACCAAACATGTACTACAACTAAGAGATTACCAGAGATTTCAGCTGAAAAAATGAATCACTTTTATTGTAGCTTGATGGCCAAAAATTCCTTGAAGCTTGAAAAATGAACAGGGAACAGCAACACAGACAGAAGGGAGAGGGGTGCAGAGAAGGTTCTCCTAATCAACTTCGTTTTATCCGTAGAACGCAAACAGATCCGTGCGGCAATAAATAGTAAATAGTCACATGACAAAAACGCTTCATATATGGAAGCTGAAACTGGAGGTGCCAAACATCTTTCTGAGCTTTGTTTGGTGTCAAGCAAAAGCAGGTTTATTAAAGGTTTAAAGACATGCAATAATAATAATAATAATAATAATAATAATAATAATAATAATAATAATAATAATAATAATAATAATAACAATAGTAATAATAATCGCTGCTGGGGTTTTACGAATAGAGTCACACACAAATGAACAGAAGAAAATGCCCAAATGTCTTTTATTTTGACAATAACTTTGAATGCAGGAGAACTTCCAGGATAGTCCAGTGGGGAAAACCCGCAGAGGGAGGGGCTCTGCACATTAAACCTGTTCAGGATTTACTTGATACCAATTTAAATAAATTTTTTATGGGGGTTTTATGGGCTGTTTCAGGGACGTTTCTTCAGTCTGTGAAGGGTGTTGGGTCTTTTTAAATGTGTAGCACTGATCACGTTATTCAGCAGGATGTACGATACTCTTCACATCCCTGTTCTTCACGTTTTGGAATTCCTATTTTCAAATAACATCTCATATTTCAGAACGTGTTGTTTTATGATGAATTTAAAGCAGTGATTAATGAGCCTCTATCTCTGAAAGCTGCCAGGAACCCCTAAACATGCTATAGAATTCTTTTGGAATTTAATTATTGACAATCAGATTTAATTATTCAATTAATTGTTGAATAAACATCAGATTACTCAGTTACCAACTTAGTTAATGAATGATGTAACTACTAAAAATGTATTAATCCCAAATAATCCACTGAATTTCAGCTTTTTCTGTACCTGCAGCGGGAGATTCGCTATCGCTCCTACGGCTTTGATGCGCATTATGAAGGCATTCCCGCGCACGCATGTTCAGAAGAGATAGATTGGGGTTAAGAAAATCCCCTCAGGAGAAAGTTCTGATGAAGCCTTTGAACAAATGGTGATTGCTGAAATCGCTGAGGTCCCGTAGATAGCTGGCGTACACCCGGCACATCGAGAATACGGGAATAAGCCCCATTGCTCCTGTCTGTGTGAGAGGGAGGGTATGTTTGAGCATGCATGGGAAGATCACTCTCTTTCTCTCTCTCTGTCTCCACAGTGCCTCCATGGGCAATCATTGCTATCTCCATTGTTGCAGTAGTGCTTATCCTCACTTGCTGTTTCTGCATTGTGAAGAAGACTTGCCTAAAAAAGAAGAAAGGGAAGAAAGGGAAGAAAGGAAAGGGGGACATGGGCATGAAGAATATGAAAGGAGAGGTATGGTCAAAAATGGGGGATACTGTCACCCTAAACCTGCTAGCGTCTTTTAGACTTGCACAAATGATCATTTTCCCATTTAACTGAGGACAGTATGGGACATAGATTCTTTAATAGAGGAACAAGAGTCTTATTGTATCTTTTATCCTGTGCTTTACTGTAACTACACTATGTTTAACAGCCACAAAGAGTCACAGGACGCACTAATCTGCTTCTCTGCTTCAAAAAATAATTTTAGCACACGGATTCTTAGTTTAGCTTCTGGGTCGAGGAAATGGATGGTTAGTAATGTGAAAAGAATTTTAGTCTTTAATATTAATGGGATATGAATTATTTAGGAGTGCATGTCACTGGCGGGCTATAAAGCAGGTTGGATTATCGACTTGTTTCGTTCACTGCTTTCTATGCTGTTTATGTCTTTAGTTTTGCATATAAATTGAAAATGTTTTATTTTTTTTACCTTTTTGCAGCATTTTCTTTTTTTGCTTATAATTTTTACTTATAATAATAATAATAAAATTATAGATATGAATGTAATTTAAAGTATCTGTAGAAAATGCTGTGGCTTATGGTTGCCATGCCTTGAAATATGCCTCTGATAACCACAGACTAGGCATGCTGGAGTTCTGAACTCCACTAGTCCAGATCTTTTTTAGCCACTGTGCTTTATGTATGACATGAATTTATGGTGTTTTATATGAAATGTGTCATTCTTCATTTTTTATGTGTCCATTAATTGTCACTTGATTTCCACTGCTTCTTTCTCTTCTGTGTGTTATGAGTTCAATCTGTCCCTCTCTCTCCATTTCTCTGTCTCTGTTTCTCTGTATCTCTCCCGCTTTGTGTCTCACATTCGCTCCGTGTATCTTGACTGTGGCGGACTTCTCGCATGGTAGGTGTGAAACAGCTTGCAGTGCCCCTCTCTGGACGCTTGGTGCAAGCACAGGCCAGGGCAGGGGACTTTCAGGTCTGAGGGAGGGGGATGGCTATGGGAATGAGTGCTATGGCTTCTACTGTGGTGCTGCAAGCTCAGAGGTGCTGAGGGTGCTTGAGGAGCTACTGGGGATGGGGCTTTGCATTCCACCAGTTTGATATGCCGCACACAAAAGAGGGACCTTGCTATGTTTCATGAAAGAGAGAAAAAAAAAAACTAAACAAAGTAATGACTTTTTCAAAGTGGATATGCATCGTTTAACTGTAACTTACATCTGTTTAGTCAGAGTTTGAATGACTGCACAGGAGCAAAACACCAGTCCTCACTAACATGCATGTTTGAAGGGCACACTTGGTCACTTGTCAATTAAGTGCTGCTTCATCGGGTTGGGTTTTTTCGTCAGCGCGCTCTCAGTAATCGGATTTTAATATGCAAAACGCAAGACTACAGAGTCTGCACTTTGGTCTTATACCATGGAATTTATGTCGCAAAGGAATAAAAGGAGAAATGAGGCGATACTCTGAAGCAGTATTCTTGACAATGCCCAAAGGATGCTCTTTAAAGAGGTACCAATGAATGACCACAACTTGACTTGAGAGTAACCTTCCTGGATGACCCATTGGGTGCAAATAATATCCCAAATATATAGAGGCGGGCTACGGTGGAGTGGAAGAAAATCCTTTCCTTAATGCCTACTTTCTGTACTTTAGTTTTTTCGTGTGTGATTTCATGCTTTATTCTTCTGGGTGGATACAGTCTGGTTCAATCTGTCTGCAATGTGCTGCAAAGTTCACTACCCCAAAGTCAAAGCTGCACCCGTTTATCTAAACGCTCTTCTAACAGTTCATTCTTCTGTCAGAACAGCCAACAAACTTCCTATCAGGCTGTTCTGTACTCCTCCATTCCCTTAGAGCAGGGCTGCCCAGCCCTATTTTCAAAGGACTAGTACTGTTTACTTTAGACAAGCTCATAATGATTAATTAATTATTAATCTGACTGTATACAGATAAAAAAAAAGTGTATTTTTCTTACCTAAGTTGCTACAGAGATTTGTAAGATACAGCTTGATAAGAAAATAGAAATAGAAGATAAGAAATAGCTTGAATCCACATTTGTTTGGCACAGGTTTCCATTGCTAACAGAAAGAGCAAACATGATTCCCTTTGTTCAGCCAGTTTCTCAGTCTTGGAGCAGTTGACCATGTGTGCTCTTTCTTTCCCTTTGTGGACGAGATTGGATGCCCCTGCCCTCAAGGCAATTCAATTTTCTAGATTAAAAAGAACTCCCTGAATTCCCGGTTTTCTATATTCTGACATAGCTTCTCTTTTTTGCCAGTATGAGGCTGGGTTGATTTACAGACACTAAGGTACTGTAGGAGAAGCTCGGTGTTGGGGTGGTGAATTGAGTAGCAGTTCCAGTCTTGAGCCAGCTGAAACCACAAAGCTCCTGATCTTCTGAAATCTGATCTTCTTCATGAGCTAGAACATACAGAATTAGCAAACATGACATGCTAATCTGGTCAAACCCAGACAGGTCTAATTGTCCGATTTGTCCACAGCAAACAATGGACACTTCCAACCATGTATTATGGTTCTGCAATTTCTTCCTCACCATTTCTTAGTTCATCAGCCACCTTTGCAAATCTGGATGTACTGGGACTTTGGAACAGCATGACTGAGTTTGGATGCTTAATGCTAGTCGTTTCTCAAGTTCTGGAAAGCAATGGCAAACGGTCGCTGATTGGCCAGCACATTTCATCTTAAAACCAATGCATTAATCCTTGATAGATCATGAATCAGAGAGAGTTTCCGCTGCCATTATCAAATGCAAACAGTACAGTTTTTTCCCCCCAGACTTTTGCATTTTGTGGCTTGGCATGCACGAATGCGAAGTATTTCACACTGTTAAAGGTATCATGAAATGGAGCGTGTCTGAATGTGAGGGGCATGGGTACTTCAGAGGGTGTCTTTACTTTTACGCCATTTATCAGACGCTTTTGTCCAAAGCGAATTCCATTCCCTACCTACAGGGGGCAGTCTCTCCCTGGAGCAACTTGGGGTTAAGGGTCTTGCTCAGGGACCCAGTGGTGGTATGCTGAAGGTAGGATTCGAACCCATGACCTCATGGTCCGGAGGCAAGTATCCTACCCACTGAGCTAAGGCTGCAGACTACGGCACGTTTAGGTGAAAAGTGTGTAACACACTCAGAGAGTGGTGTCCGCACCATCTCCTCGTCCTCGGCCAGCACCAGGTCGTAGTCGCTCAGGGCCACGCAGAAGATGATGGCCGTCACGCCTTCGAAGCAGTGAATCCACTTCTTTCTCTCGGAGCGCTGCCCGCCCACATCAAACATCCTGTTAAAACACACACACACACACACACACACACACACACTTATAAACACCAGGTCGCTCTTACTTTGCACCAAGGTCACTATTTGCATCACTTGAGGGTTAACTGAAGGGTTAACTGACTTAAAGTAGAGCTCTTTGAAGGTGAAGTGTGTCTCCACAATGCCAGTGGTCTTGACCCGAGTCCTCAGCACGTCCTGCTGTGTGGGGGTGTAGCCCTGCTGGGATATCCTCTCCAGATCGTTCAGATAGCTGTGGGACAGAGTGCATTCAACACATTTATTAACCTTAACCTGTCATGAATTAGTCTGGCTCAATAAAAAAGTGCTCAAGAGCTCTCAATCAGAAACAGAGCAGTGAGATCTACAGCCGATCAGCTGAGACATAAAGACCACCTGCTTAATACTGTGTGGCTCTGACCAGTCTGCTGCTACGCAGCCCCACATACAGCAGGGGGCGCTGTTCTGACCCAGCACTGACTTTTTTAGCAGTTTGTTCGACAGCAGCTCTTCTGTGGGATCAGAACAGACGGCCTGGTCCCCACCATCAGTGAACCTCGGGCCCCCAGGACACTGTGGCTGGTTCTCCTTCCTTGGAGCACCTCTGGTAGGTTCTGACCGCTGACCTGACACCTTGGAGATGCTCAGTCATCCATATGTCACAGCTTAGTTCTACTCAAAGTGTCTCAGATCCTTTTCGCCCAGTTTTCTACTTCCAAGAACTGACTGTTCACTAACCCCCCCTCCCCCGGATCAATGTCCTATTCACTTGCTGGGGCTTTAATGCTGAGGCTGATCAATGTAGATCATTTTAAAACTTATAAACAGAAAATATTCTTCTCAAATTTGCTCTGATACACTAGTGGCTCACTGAGAAGTGACAACAACACACTCGCACTTTTGGTTTTTGGAGAGGCTGTAAAATAACTATTTAATACTAAGTGGAGTAAATTGTTCATCATGGATTCCAGAATTTAGAGAGGGAGAGAGAAAGAGACACACACACAAAGTGAGAGAAAGAGAGAGAGAGAGAGAGAGAGAGAGCGAGAGAGAGATGGGGGAGGAATGGTCAGGCTGTTTGTCCTCCCAGACGATGACCCCATTAAAGGTCTAATCTGACCCGTCATCACAGACCAGGGCTCTGCTGCTGTGCTGCCAAAATAAAGACCTGATCTTCAAAACGAAGGTTGCTCCTGGTCCTGAGGCCCACATCAGCCCCCCCCCCCCCCATTAATCCGGCATTAGAACGTAAAGGAATGCTTGAATTGAGTCTGTGGTTGGAGCTGATTATTATTGCTGGAAACATTACTGGCCTTTTTCAGAGCCAAAAGCCGAGACCAAACTAACCGAGCTGGAAGAGAGAAGATTCTGCAGGAATGCAGCTCTGAAAACACGCTCCCCTCGTAAACCAGCACTCGGGACACAGTGAGAACAAGACGGAGCTTGCCTCAGTCGACCTGAGCACCTCCTCATCATCTGAGGAGGAGGAGATGTGTCTCAACATGACGAGCTAAAACAACACCAACAATCCCAGACCTCAGGAAAACCCTAACCCCTCCAGAAGCTCCTCTCTCAGACTTCTACAGCTTCATCAACACCGTGGAATTCTGAAGCTGGGCTGTGGGCAACCTACCACTGACCCCAGATGTGGTTGCTTATCTGAGGCGAGTCCAAGTCTTGCTGCTTTAGTTCAGAACGGGAGCAATGAGGCTAAGAACGCTAAGACTAGAAATCAGTAGTTCCTCAAAGAGACCAGTAGTGGTCAGTAGTCGCCCAGTCAGTAGTGGTCAGCTCACAGTAAGTCATACTGTGTCCCGAACCGCGCCCACAAGTCTGATCCACCTTGACGTAAAGGTGGATGTGGTGTGCGGGTCCAGAGTTTTGGGGATGAAAAGGTTTGGGTGACTACTGACCACATTTAGGGTCAGTTGGACAGTTGGGCATTCCGTTTTTGCTGAAATGTTCCTTTAATAAAGTCAAAGCCGCTTCCACACTGTAGAGGACATGTGACCACGTCTCTTGTTCTGAGATGTATCATATGAGCTCACAGCTTCTTAACTCTCCATCATTTAAACACAGTCTGTCATGCTGGTTTGTGTTTAAAAGTTTAAAGTACAGTATATGCACCAGCTGTTCGAAGTTCCTGTGTTTGTGCTAATACTGAGGAACAAAAAGAGCATTTTAATTTTGGCAACACTTTTGATTAAAATAGAAAATATTGCCCTGTTCTGATTTTTGTGACCCAGGTCATCTCTAAAGGGAAGAGCATTCTGTCCATCTTGCGTGGGACTAGGGCTGGACAGAACTGTGTACATGTTGTGATGACACTGATTTTCAATTTATTAAAGGCCCATGTTATAATTTTTCTTGAATAAAATAAAATCTTAAAAGACTTTATATGTGCGCCGGCTCATCCGCACAGTCTATATATAAACATTAAGACAGAAAATAGTGTTGTCAAAAGACCCGGTTCTTCGGTACCAAGTACGGTACTAAAAAAATAAAATGTTACGGTACCAGGTTT
>JBBIGB010000135.1:236868-253637 GCA_037577075.1 Alestopetersius hilgendorfi
GAGAGAGAGAGAGAGAGAGAGAGAGAGAGAGAGAGAGAGAGAGAGTGGGTGGGTGAGTGAGTGTGAGTGTTTAAACTGTGCCTGAGTAGGTTCGGTCTCCCTGTTCTCTCAGGACTGGAGCGTGTAAAATGCTGTGAAACTGAGGTAAACTGAGGTAAACTGAGGTAAACTGAAGTAAACTGAAGTAAACTGAGGTAAACTGAAGTAAACTGAGGTAAACGGAGGTAAACTGAAGTAAACTGAGGTAAACGGAGGTAAACGGAGGTAAACGGAGGGAGTAACCCGAACACCCGATTCCTCCTCAGTCTCAGAAGAGCTCAAACGTAGACCCGGTCTCAGAGAAGAGTTCGGACTAAACTCCGAGCAGGTGAGTGTGTGTGTGTGAGCGCTTCTGGTTCCAGGCGGTCTGCGGGCTGTTCGGGCTGTTCGGGCTGTAGGAGAGCCGGAGAACCGCGTTCTGCTCTGTAGAGGTTTCTTGTTTCAGCCGCTTAGACAAAAACGGCCGAAACTCCAGCGTCACTATCAGGAAGTGAGCCTTTATGGCACGCCTGGTTCACATTACCGCTTTAGTTTAGACTCTCTTGCGTTTTCTGGTTTAGTTTCGTGCCGCTGGACGCTTTCCGCGGAGGTTCAGTTTGAGTTTGAGTTCAGATGTTTCCCAGGAAAACGCGTTAGCTCGTCTTCAGCCGCCTTTTCAACCCTTTTCCCTAGAAACCTCACGCGTTTGGATCTGTCCGTGTCCGCCTGGAGAGACCGCTGCTCCGCTGCTCCGCTGCTGCGCTTCTCACTGACTGTTGTTTTTATACGCAGGTATTTGCAGAAACCACCTCCACTATGGGCACCACGTCTCCTGCTAACAGTAAGTTGTTGTTTGTAGTTGTTTCTTTTCTCTACAAAGACACGAGTTTGGCAGAAGAAGGTTTACTGTTAAAACACATTTTGTCACCTCTGCTACTGCCTTCTGACTGTTGCTGAGGCCTAAAGTCTGCGCCTGCGGTCGGACCCCGACAGTGCAGGGACTTCAGGGCGAGTGTGTGCTCGGGGTGTGTGCAGCACTGAATCCACGCTCAGGATCTACTGTTTGAACATAATGCACTGTGTTACGGTTTAAAGTACTCTGTCACAATGCAGCTCAGATTTCCTATTAAAATGCTTGATTCCTCGCTCAGTTCCAGAAAGGGCTGATTTTCTCCTTCCTTCCTTTAAAGTGACGGAAGTGGGAGCGACCTCAGCGGCTCCAGACCAGGCTGACCCCGCAGTGATCGGAGGTACATTATTGCTTTGTGATGTATTTTAGGTTGTGTGTGGTTAGTTTAGAGGTAAGATTTTGCTACTGACAAGAGAAGGTTCTCGTAAGCTCTTCTTGTTTGGCTACTAAACACATATTTTTGGGAGTAGTTTTGAACACACTGCATATTTGCTGGGCAGGGTCCCAGATCAGGTCCTCCCCTTGCAGGCTTGACCAGCAGGCTTGACCAGCAGGCTTGACCAGCAGGCTTGACCAGCAGGGTTGCTTATGGAAGGACCTTTATATACAGGAAAAGGGGAAATAGGAAAAGAATTTGAAAATCGCATGAAGAAGTGTTTAGAAGGAAATAGGTCGGTGACCTCCTCTGCCATTTACTAGTTTCTGCGTTAAAGTAATGTACTGTTTGAACGAATGTCATGTTTTTGTCACTTTTCCAGCCGTTAGTCACGGTGATTATAACATTCCTCTGACTTTGGGGAGAGGGTGTGTTTTTCCGAATTCTTTTCCTAAATGCTGATGGCCTTTGTCTGTATCCTGGTGATAATAGTGGTGATTGTGCTGGTCCTGTGTACACTGGCTGTCCTGGTGTGCCTGCTGTACCGCTACCTGTGCCACAACAAGGGTGCCTACCGAACGACAGGGGAGCCTGCGCCAGGGGTGGACCCGGATCAGGTCTACCAAGACACGGTCACTGAAAACAAGAAGGAGTATTTCATCTGAAGTGCACACTGCTGCGAGTGATGTGCCGATGATGGACGTTCTGTAGGTATGGACGTTTGAAGGTTCTGTGTGCCAAAACTTTCTGGTGCTGTTGGCGGTATAAACAGCCGTGGTGGAGATGGTGTGAAGATGTTGAGCTGAACCTCTGATGCAGTTTGTGTTTTACATAGTGCTGATCTGTACTGTTGCATCACAAGAAAAGTGAGTGGTCAAAAATGTACCTGAGCTTGCTGTTACCGTGCTCCAACACAGAGGTGATTTTGCACTATATTTTGCCATATTATATGCTTATGAATTTGTCCAGGTTAAATATTAAGTGCATGTTCCGTACTCCTCATTCCAGTTGTGGGTTGCGATACATTTGCCGCTACTGTTAAAGACTTATTTCCTAAACTAATCCTCGTCCAGCAGCCCTGCATAATATTGGTGTTCTGAGCTAATATTTGATCCAACAAATCAAGTGAGCTTTTTCTGTGAAGAGCCGGAGCAGAGGAAACACTCAAATGTGCAGAACAAGTGTCCTCTAGGTCCAGGACCGGGGCAGAAGCCTTTGGGTTAAAGCATAAACTTTGGCACACCCTCATTTTCAACAAAAAAGATTGCATAGCAGGCGAAAGACTGTCAACAGTGCTATCAGGTATGTTTGTCTAAAGCATGAGAGCTAGTGTTAATAAGCCTCATACTCTTGCAGCTCTTCTGTAGTCCTCTGAATTGTATGCTTTAACAGAGGATTGGTTACTGGATGGCAACAGAAGGGAGAAGTGTTTCTTTCTCCAGTGCTTTAGCCCTCCAAGGCCTGAATTTGACATTAAAAAATTGCATAACATTTGTTTTATAACGAGAGCTGCACAATATTGACAAAGACTAGTATTGAGGTATACACCCAGAATAACACTATGGTTAAAGATAGGTGCCTGTTGTTTTTGAACAAAGTAATTAACTTGTATTATTGGATTCCATGACTATATTATCACAACACACAAAACTGAAACATGTGACAAAAACATTAGGACTGATTAGAGGTAGTGGTGGGCAGTGTGTCACAGTAGTACTCTGTTTATAAATACAAACTATGAATACAAAATCTTTTGCTTCTGTTAGTTGTACTGTACTGTATAAAACTGAACCGGACTAATTATTCCATTCGTTAGTGTGTGAGCACTGACGAGAACACGGTATACGTACAAAAGCAATGAGACATTGGTCAGATATTTGCCCAGCTCTAGTTAAAGGGCTCATGCCTACATTGTAGAATTCTGGGAAACCAATAAAGGCAGATAGTAAAGATTAGCAAGTGATGCATCATGCAAATCTAACGTATGCATTTACAAAACATTTGCCGTTTGGCATGTGATCATAAAGGAGCCAGATCTACTACAGTAACTCACATAACCACATAACATTGGAGCCAAAAACATGTATAGCAACCCAGAACTGAACAGACTGTACAAAGTCAGACAGTTTAGTAGACACCAAAAAAGTAGGTGTTTAAAAAAAAAAATCAGATTTTTATAAATGGGGTTACATTGTTTCCAGCTTTGCTGCTAGAATCAGAACATGGGTGTCATGTCTTTTTTGCATGCATTCTTTTAGTTGAAATCTTCTACCAAATTCAGGTTCTGTCACTTCGACAAAAACTATTTGAGCCACATTCTAGGGTCAGACATAAACGATGTTGTGAAACAGGTTGAATAAGCCAAGTCCCTCTGGTATTTTAAATGTTTGTTGTTTTTTAAAATATTTTAATGGACTCTTATGCTTTACTGAGTATTTATCATCCCTCTGTGATGAATGCTACATTGTTGAAAACAATCCTAATGCTTATTTCCTGAGACATGTTACACTGAAGGACATGAATAATCAAATGTAATCAAATTGCACTGTTCCAAGTTTGTCATAATCACATTGTATCTTACATACATCGCACATACAAACTTACTGTGCATTTTTTTGTCAATATTACTGGTGTTACAAACTTGAATTTTTTGATGGCAGTTTTGTCTCTGTATATTAAAAATGAAAATGTGGATTCCCACTGTTCTGAGCATATGCATTTTTTTTATCATATATATATATATTTTTAAAAAAAATTCCAGGATTTCCAGTGCAGTTTCCAAAATAATCTTTATTCTAGATTAAGTATAAAAAAGTTAAGTGCACCAACTTCCAGATCTTTTATTCTGTAGGAAACTCAGGGGGGGCCTCTTGGGTTTAATATTGACTCAACATAATCCACCTAATTCCCCAAACTCCCAAACATTACATTGCAAGTGAAAAGTCTAATCTGATGAAATATGGAAGTCAAAATCAGATGATGCTTTTTATCAGTTCGGGTCTAAAAGCTTTGTCTTCTGAGTAGTTTTCATGTTTGAGCCTCATTCAGGTGCTGTAAAGAAAGCCTCGCTAGCAGTGGCAGCATTTGTGGGGGAGCAGAACTGAAACTCTTCAGTTAGTGTCGGATACCCAGCCTTCCAACTATTCAAGAGAAATTCCACTGATTTTTCTATATTTCTGTATAGTTTTCACAGTGGTTTCATTCTTGAGAAATAGTGGTGTTAAGAATCAGGTTTGAAGTGTTTAATGCCTCTAAAAGCAACCACTATACCATTATCCTTTACACGCATGACGGTTTAAACCCACACTTGCAGATTTGAAGGGAAATTTTAGTTTGCAAACAAAATGGTTATTTGTGCTGCAGACGTTAACCCAGGACTTCTGTCAGCATAGTTCTGAAGAAAACGGGGTAAGGAAGTTTCTTCAACTAAGCGCTTCACGTTAAATCACTCAGAATTTTTTGTTTTGAGAAAAAAAGTGGAATTTTACATTACGTTTCAGGAAAAACTCAACACAGTTTAAAGGTAGGCGCGGTGTTTACTGTACAAGCTGAATGAGGAAAAGTCACAATCCAGTGAATTCACAGCTGAATCAGTGGCGTGCTAATTACCGGAAAGCACCTGAAAACTGCAAACTAATCTAGTTTTCTGTTTCTGAAGTTTATCTACTGATGCAGAACATTTTAGTGTTCAAAGCCAATGGCTAAAATTCAGTAATGGTAGAAGGTAGAAGCTTTTGAGAAGAACAAAGCACTTCAAGAAAAGCCAGAAAAGAAGGACCATCCGTGTGTTGCTAATGCTTTTAGTCGATTTTTTAGTTTATGTATACTGCTTTCGATGCTAGAAGTATTAATATTCAAATGTACGCAAGAGCTGTGAGAAGGTAAGGCTGTCTGGGTGACTGAACATTCTGCCTGGTTATCAAACACGAGGCAATCAGTCTATTAGAGACAGAAAGCAGATATTAGAGCAGGGGTGTCAAACTCCAGCACTGGAGGGCCGTGGTGCAACACGTTCTGGTGGTTTCCCTGCTCAGACACGCCTGGTTCTCCTCACCAGTTAACTGCCAGGTTTAGTGAATGTGTTTGAGGAGGAGAACCATCCAACGGTGCTGGACACCGGCCCTCCAGGACCGCATTAGATTTTTTTCCTCCAAAGAATATGTAATGAAATGCCTTTGAAAAATCATCCACACAGTAACATGTAATGACCGACACTGTATTTGCATTTATAAAGCATTTGTACAAAAAAACAAGTTGCAAAAAGTCTAATAGTTGGTTGACAGTGCACATAAATTAATATTGGTAGTATTTCTAAAAATTTAACAATGATAAATCTTTATTAAAAACAACAGTTTGGAATAAAAGTGCAAAAGGCATGCAGAACCATCAAGATGCAATTATGCTAGATACATTTTGAAACACACCCCACTACAAAAGACAGTCAGAGCAGTGGTGTGCTTTAGCAGGCATTTCAGACCTGCAAAACAATCACCGTCCCCTATTTTTGATATGTTTATCTTTTTATTAATTTATCATATGTGCAGAATTATTGAGAGAAGATGACTTTCAAGTCACAGCAAAAGCTTTTAGTGCATTCTAATCCAGATCTTTGGTACAACCAGCCCCTTGGTTATACATTTAAATGTTTACTAGGAAAAAAGAAAACCTGGATGTGCTGAAGTACTGAAAAGAAAACATGTCTTGATTAAGCCCTGATCTCTAAATAATTCTAACGTTGAGGACAACACTAAAGAAAATCGTGTGAGAAGCACACACTATTGTGAAAAGGAAACTGTCTGACATTTCACTAAACTAAAACTGAACACCGCTTTATGTACAGCTCTGGGTATCCGACATGATGGGGGACATGATTAAAAAGCCAACCAACTTTTTGAACCAAATATGACGGCTTTCTTTTTTACTGCATTCTTTTTATCTGTAAATGTTTGTTAAAATTACTGGTGCTTGATGCAATTTGGCACCTCATTATATTTACCTACTCTCACCTAAAAGGTACAGTACTCAGCTGTGATCAGTTTGTAAACACATTATTCTACCATGTGGTGTACAATTCTTGAACCTCGCGAGAGGTGACTGCATCTAATGTTGTGTAAGTTGTAGAAATGATACATTACTGGAAGCCATTAGAATGAAGGTGTAGTGCATAGCTACTTTCAGGAAAGAACTGATGAAAGAGTAGTTTTTAATTTTTTGCAGAATGCCAAGCAAAACAAAATGACGTCCTTTATAAAGCAAATTCAACTAATTTAGACTAAATACAATGAATTAAAGAAATACACAACAGTGAATGAGGCAGACAATGAATTGTGAAACGTGCTTTTGATTCTATAAACAGCTGCTTTGTATGCATTACAGTTTTGTCTGTGACATGTTTTTGAACTGAAGAGTATCAGCAGTGGAGTACTGTACCATCATTAGGGACTCTAAAACATTACATTCTGTTAAGTTGTGTCAATATCATGGCATAGCCAAGCTGCCCCAGGGGGGAGGGAACCAGAGAAGATGGAGGCCGAGGCCCAAGAAGATCCTTCTCACTGTTACCAGATAGTGTACCCCCCTCCGGAGCCACCCAGGAAGAAGTTGTTTTTGCGTTGTGTCATCATCACATTCGCGCCCTGCATGGCTGCCAACTGCGCCGCATTCGGGGCGTGTCCAGGAGGAGGTGGCTGCCATTTAAAAAGGATAAGTTAATTTGCATTGTGTCTGATTTTGAAACATAGCCATAACTATTAACTAAGCAGAAAATAGACACTGACTTCACAGTTAATGTGATCCTAAGAAAGAACGTTTGCTATCCATTGGTGTTAATTACATAATAAAGGGGAATTTATTTCTGTAATTTAGTCGTGCTGTAAAAGTGCATTACAGAGAAACTGATTTGTTTACAGTGGTGGTAATAGAAACCAGATGTTTTGAGATCTACGCAAATAGAGCAATTTTATTCGGCATCTAAAATAATCAGTGAACTTACATTTCTGAGTAAAAACAATGTAAAACTTTGTAAAACAATGTATTTGAAGCAATTTTATGCTATAGTTTCCTGTATAGTAGATTTCATTTATGGCATTTAGCAGATGCTCTTATCCAGGGGTGACATACTCTAGTGCTCAAGTAGTTCACATCTGTCCTTCAAACCTGAAAAGCTATACTTAAATCAACAAGTTACACGCCTTAACACATCTCGTCAAAGAAAGGTCAGGTTAAAGCATAAGTAAAGAAAGGCTTTTCAGAGGCTAAAATACTTTGGATGTTTAATTTCTATGACCACCATTGGGAACAATTCTAACTTGGTATCTGTGGAATAGTGCATTCCACATCAAACTTTCTTTGCTTTATTTTTGGAATTTCTCTTTAATAGCTCTGTAATGAGCGGTATGTTCAGTTTGCATACTCACAGGGATGGAAGCACTATTGCCAGGGGCAAATCGAGCTCCAGCGTCAAATCCACCCTCCACTAAAACTGTGGAGCCTGGAGGATACACGTGTCCCATGGGGTAGTAAGCCATTGGGACATTAGGAGCCATCGCCCCGACCGGCACAGTCTGTGGCATGGGCACATACATCTGAGTGGCAGGGTATGCAGAGGTCATTGGAGGTAGCTGACCTGGAGCCTGGGGTGGGTGCATATACCTTGGCTGGTAGATCTGTGGAAGAGAAAAAAAATTGTATGAGACACCAGCTGAACTGATACAAAACATAACATTTAAGATATTCACTCAGATGACTACAGCACACCATATGGTCCCATTCCGTTTTGATTTTTTCCCCTTACCTCTGAATAGGCTGGAGGGGCATCTGAGTAGGGGGGTGCCTGGGGAGGTTGCACTTGCATAGCTGGAGGGTATATTGGTGCTGTGCTCTGTTGAGGATACACCGCTTGCTGTGGATATGACCCTGTAGGGATAAAGTGCCTTTTTTTTAGTGTTGCATGCCCTTTAGTCCTCATCCTGAGCAGACTAGAACGGAAAACAAGTCTTAACAGCAGTGACACACCAACTCAAAGTCCATTCTGTTTATAGACCGAGACAAATTACAAGACTCTTGAAATCAGATCAGTTGTTACATTACGTCTGTTTAAAATCAATGTGCCAGTGTTCTATAAAACAGTCAAAGGACGAGACAGAAGAGAAGAACTGATCCTTAGTCCAAGCACAGATCGGGCCTGATATCCTAACAGTAAAATTCATAAGAGTAGATTTTAAAGCTCTTTTGGTTATATTTGTATGGGTTATTTTCAGATGGTTTGGGGTTTTCTTTACTGTTGGTTATTTTTGAGGGTTTTCTTTTTAGCTGTTTTGGGGTTTTCTTTGCTGTTTTGGCTATTTTTAGCTGTTTTTGGTTGTGATTGTTTTAGCTGTCGTTTCTAGCTGTTTTCTGCTGTTTGTCAGTGTAATAGCGGTTGTGAATGTTTTAACCTGTTTTTAGCGGTTCTTTTTTTAATCTTTGTTGGTAATTGTTTTTACCCGTTTTGGTCATTAATTACATGTTTAGTGGGGTTCTTGCTGTTTTTATGAATCTGTTGTTCTTTTTTTACCCGTTCTGGTTATTTTGAGCAGTTTTTACCCGTTTGCTGTGGCGTTTTGGTTGTTTTTAGCTGTGTTCACGCTAGCTAATGAGGTCACCTTTCGATTCACGTCATCGTTAGCAAACAAGCTTCCCGACCAGCACAGAAATAAACAGCAAATACAGCCAGTTATGTTTAAAACGGGGGTTTTAAACGTTTTCGGTGAAAAATAACGCGTGGAAAAGGTTTCAGATGTCAAGAAATGGTTCAGATGTTAAAAAACCCGCTTGGTAAAATCTCGGTAGCTAAAGCGCTAGCCGCAGCGGCTCGTTGTTGCTAGGCTGCCCCGAGACGAGGACCCGCAGAGGCCGGACACACACCTTTACTGTTCATCTTGCTTTCTCTGAGACAAATCGCTCCAAAACAGCAACGTTTCACACAAAACCGACTGGATTCTGTCGCAGCTAATTCCAAGATTTTCGTCAAGTTCCTGCTCGCTTCCTTGTTTTGGTCCGACTGTCCTCTTAGGGCAAACCTTCTACGTCATTTCTCCAACCAGTGCTCCCAGTTAAAGAAGACATGTCCACTTTTACACAAACACGACTGAATTGGATCATCAGTGCATACATGAGTAACTTTCACCGTTTTAATCGGTGATATTACCCAATAATTATGACTGCTAAACTGAGAGCTCCTCAGACAAAAGTTTTGGGACAACAGTATTGAGTGGACAAAAGTATGGGGACAGCTGACCGTTCCATCTACAGGGACTGCAATGACGCTTCATTAAAATCCAAAGACTTTAATATGGATTTGGTCCCCTTTTGAAGCCATAAACGTGCTATAATAATTCTTGGAAGGCTTTCCACAAAATGTTGGAGTTTCTGTGAGAAACAGAGCAGAGCCCAGAGCAATTATAAGGTCCGGCACTGATTTTGGATGAGAAGGCCCGACTCCGTTCCAGTTCATCCCAAAGGGCCTGGATGGGGTTGAGGTCAGGGCTCTGTTTGGGCCAGGCAAGTTTTTCCACACAGAACACATCCAGCCATGTCTTTACGGAGCTTGAGGTTTTCACTGGAATTTGAATTCAGTAAAATTGTTCCTTAGCTTTTCTCCCGCTGGACAGTCTTGACCTTGTGAAATACGCACAAAGTGGTCAATTAATATTGGTGTTCAGCAACCCAGCTGAATCAAAACATGGATACAACTAAATGAAGTGAAATAGTATACGTACTGTACTGTAATCCTGCAAATCAACATTGATCAAATTAGGTAAACAATTCCTGACCGCAGGATAAGTTCTGCCCCCATTGTCTAATCCAAACACACACATGTATACAGATGTTTTTGCACACACACAGTTTTATTCTATCGTTTTGCCGCTCTTAACTTTGTAGTGTGCACTTGCTGCCATTGCTGTGGCATTAATAGAGGTGTATCTTATTTAGCTGGTAAACTGGGTCTAGAAAGAAAAACAGTCTGTTTCACTGAAATGGCCACTTCTGTTCTAGTGAAGTGTACATGACTTACAAATAGAATAATATGACCATATTAACAATTCTATAGTCACTATAACTGTAAAGTGCATTCTCCTTTAATGTCAGGCCACTCTGAATGTCTGTCTGAAGTCTGTTTTACTGAACGCTGTGTAGAAGAGTATTATTGCAGAATTTGTTTTAAATGTGATAAACAATGCTTTCTTTTAAATGATCTTTAAAACAGTTGGCACACATCAAACAAACTGTCCGAGACTGACTGGGTGTCTGGGTCTCAATAGACACGTTTGAGGGATTAACACACGGCATGTTGAAGTACAGAGAGAATGTTATGTAGCTGCTGTATAGCTGCGGTACACGACATGGAGCCGTAGATTTAGATTTGATGTGTGTATTCATGCGTATGTCTCATCATTTGAGGTTTAATTTAAGCTGTGGCTTGTTGATGGTGTGAGGCTAATTACAAATTCGGCTGTATTCAGCAATCCCAGTTTGCCTTTGAGCTCCATGGCAATATGCTGCTAATGCATGCAGATGGTGGTTCTTGCCAGCTGGCTTTGCCACAAAGGTGGAGAATAGTGTGGGTAAGAAACGCTGCAGCTCGCTTTACGATGAAAAGCACACTTTGGTTTTACAGCTTGAGTTTAGGATAGTCACTGTTTCTGTCAGGAACCAATACATTTATTATTGAGAC
Source organism: Alestopetersius hilgendorfi (assembly GCA_037577075.1). Classification (NCBI taxonomy): domain Eukaryota; kingdom Metazoa; phylum Chordata; class Actinopteri; order Characiformes; family Alestidae; genus Alestopetersius; species Alestopetersius hilgendorfi. Next base: position 247,888 of record JBBIGB010000135.1, read on the forward strand.
GCATAGAATCGTCATCATGAGATTTGACTTTCCATCATTTGCCATGATTTTCCAGATTTTTGGGTTCTTTGCTTTGGCCGTTCTAGTTTTGACAACTTTGCCATGTTGCTTACCAAAGCTGCTGTGTTCTGTGTTCGTATGTGTATAATGATGGGTTCGGGGCGGTAACCTGTTCCCAGGGTAGAAAGCGATTACCAGCAACTGGTGACTGTCAGGAGTTTATGGTGGAACAAATGTAACATGTAGCGTAATCTAAACCCCAGATCCTGATTCTCAGGTGTCTGATCTAAAACTGTTCACGTGGCCTTGTGTATTGATGACACCCCTGAACTATTACACCCCCAAACCTGCTCCTTATTTGGTCTCCAGGAAACTCATGGATAGAAAGTAATGGTTGAAAAGTGAAATAACTGCAGGACTGATCGACTGTTCCACCCTTTCAGGACTGGGAGGAGACGCCCTGGTCCAGCTCTCCAACTACTCTTTTAAAGAGCGAAGTTTCTGACAGAAGGGCGTGTAAAGGCCACCCTGAGGCCCTGCTCCTCCCTGAGCAGATCCAGAGCCGACTACACACCTGTAACAGTGAGTGCAGAACACAGCAGTGTTTTAAATATGATCCATAACTTTTTAAACAGGGGCAAAGCCAGAGGTGGGCTTCTTTTACTCAGTTACATGAACTAAATAACATTAAAATCACAATAGTTTTACTCACACACAAGTAATCATTGGGGAAACAGGAGCCTCCGAACGCTTTAAGTACCAAGTTGCAGCACTGCGCCACCTAGAGTCTCTGTAGACCCCTTCAGACACCTCAGAGCTGCTCTTGGTAGGTGTGCTAACTGCCCTGTTCATTATCTGAAGACGTTCGGAGTGTTTCACTGGTTTGTCTTCCCCAGTATGTGCGAGTGAAAGACAGACAGTGTGTCAGGCAGAGCGTGTGTGTGCGTGTGTGTGTGTGTGTGTGTGTGTGTGTGTGTGTGTGTGTGCAGGGGCTCTGTCTCTTTAAGGCAGCCATGGCCTTTCCCTCTGCTCCAGCCAGCGACATTTTTCAATGCGAGACTCGGCCTGCATAAATTATGTTCATGACGTAGTGCAAAAGAGCGAAAATCTGTTAATTTTGGGGACTTTTCTGCAGATAACGCTGTCCTCCTGTCCCTCAGGTGCCCCGGGTGCCCCTGCGCGGTGGTGCAGGAGGACAGGTTTGGTGAAATATGCAGAGAGGAGGTCCTCCTTATCAATGCAAATCCGGCTTTGTGTGCCGCCCGCGCCAGTCTGGGAGCTGTGAGGGGGATTTTTAATTATGTATGTCTAAAACAAACTGTGGCAAAGCGCGCCGAAGGAGCAGAAAGAAAGAAATTAAGCGAAATTGGAAGGTAAGTTGTGAACGTGGTCGTCGGAGGATGCTTTTTTCGTGTTTGCGTGACCAAGCGCGATAGGAAATGAGTTTTTTGGTTAATATGCAATGGTCTTAATTAGCATAATTTATATATTTATGATAAAGAGAAAGGAAATACATGAACGCAGTCCCCGTGCACGGCGTGTGAGGAGGGGGTGGGAGGTGTGGGGTAAACAGGCGTTTGGTGATCGAAGCAAGAGCGATAGTTTTTATTTTATTGATTTTTTTGGAGAAGGGGCTGTAGGGGGTGGAGGTGGGCTGCAACACCTGTCCAAGTGTTGACGGATGGAGAATGAGAAGGGTGGAGGTTTTGAACCTCGTGTCCTGCGCGACGTTCCCCCCGCGCCTGCAGCAGTGACGGGGTCTCCCGTTAAACACAAGCTGGTCTGACATTAAACACAAACCAGACCGGGGCCCTCGCAGGCCTGCAGGTGAAGATGTTCCGCAGTGCCTGCATAATGCCCTATTGTTTTAAAGCGAGTAACACCCGAGACGCTGCGAGGCTGCAGCACACCTCCTGCCTTCCTACCAGAACAACAGCGCAGCACAACCTGCATGCATACAGTGTGGCGATCTATCTGGAGAACAACAGCTATTAGTGCATTTAAGGCTTAAATGTGCTGCCCGTGAATCAGGCTGTGCGTGCTGAGCACTGGTGCCTGATGTGCTTACATAATTCAGAGCCTGGAGTATAATCTGGAGTACCAGCAGTTCATTTGAGAGGTTGTAGAGTTTTCTGAATGAGTTAGTTTCATGTATAAGTGTTAAGACCCCCTCCTGCCTAGGAGTGCCAAAGCAGTCTCTGTGTCAGTTTTGGTAAGAGCCTAGTAGTCACAGCTCGATTTGTGTTTGAAACATTTTCTTTTCATCTCAAACTGATGCAGCACGTCAGCAATCCTTTAATTTCTTGCAGGTGGTCTGGCGAGAAAACCGCTTTCTGCTGTCATCATGGCACACCTGTGACCTCCATAGGAATCAAACTGAATGATGGAGTCGGAGGACCTCCCTTCAGCCGACGCTCCTCTCACTGTCAATGAACAGGTGCTACTTTGAGCTGAGAGAAGTTCTGAACACACACACTGTTCTAGTTTAACTCTGTGTGTTCACTAATGCAACCATTCACCGTGCCACAGCATCCACAGAACACAAGCGCATTAGAGCTCTTTAGAGGTTTGCACCCTGCTCTCCTGCGTCTGTGCATGTTCACTGCGGCAGAGGCCGACAGCAAGCAATCGTCTGCTGATATGATGTTTGCAGAAAGCATGGCTTAAGCTGTATTTGGCCGGAGACGCTTATTTTTGGTTCCTTGTACTCATGTTTTTTCCTTTTGTGTCCTGGTTTTGTAGGTTCATTGTGCCCTAATATGTGCTTGGCCTTTCTGTTCTCCTTAGTCATTCACTGTCTGACTGCAGAAGTGCTTTTTCAGCTGTTCCTGCAGTTAGACATCTCAAGACATTCAGGTATGCCTTCACTGAACCTCTGCAAAGCCCTGTGCCTGAGACAGGCCTTGCTGTGTGCCTGTGTGTTTCTCATGTGCTGCTTTTTCATTATTTTCTCCTTCACTCTTCTCATGCACTGTGTGATGGTAGAAGGGTTCCAGTGTAATCAGTGTCTGCATTAGTAGCACCTCTGGATGTGTACACCTTTCCACACCAGTCAAGGTTCGAACACACACACACAGCTCATTCGCCGCTCGCTTGTCTCCAGGTTATTGTCATGTCTGGTCACGAAACCATTCGAGTGCTGGAGGTGGAGGTGGATGCTGCTCTGCACTCCTCAGGGGTTGATGTGAAGGTGGAGGCAGGAGGTGGGGAAAGGGGGGACCTAACTTTAGAGCCAGCTGAAAGGGCCACTCAAGACAGTCCTACAGCATCCACTGGTGAGAGAATTATAGTTGGATCCCAGCAGGCTTCTGTTCTGTCCTGATCTTCTGTTCTGATCACTCCAGTCTTCCTCATGTCTGTACCCCCAGTTCCAGCAGAGACCACCCCTGTGGGTGCTGCAGCCCCAATCAGCGTCTCTGTCCCCCAGCCACAGGCCACCATGCCCATCGGTGTTCAGGCCTGTCCACAGGTGAGTTATATTTAGCTCTTTACTTCATACAGAACATCCCTTTAAAATGTGTTTCTCCATCCCAGTCTTAGAACCCCATGTTCTGCACATGTGATGGGATCCTCAGGGCTGGGATTGGAACCCTCCCCATATAGATTTTAAAGAGTTAGAAGCTTGAAGTTAATATCCTGTTAAATCTTGAGTTACCACTTTAAAGTATTTCAGTATCCTCTTATTTTTCTGTTGTGTAGAATGAACTGCTAGGGTAGAGGATAGCACTGCCCCCGAACCGCTTAGTGAAGCTGAAGAGACTTCTCTGGAATACACTGAATGACTTTATGATTTAAGTGCCTGAATCTCTTAATAATGTAAGTTACATTGTTCTTAAGTGTAATTAGTCATTGCTAGCTGGAAAGGGCTTGCTTTTTACGATAAGATAAGATAGACCTTTATTAAAAATGTTGCATTGCTATGGCAGGAAATGAGCCGGCTTTCCTTTTAAGGCCGTTCTGCTTTTGCAGACTGTGATTTTACCGTCCCTGTATTTATTCCAGCTGTAGTAAGAGAGAAATATCACTCAGTAAACTCCTCAGAACACTTTCACTGAAGATACAGTGCCACCAGAAAGTCTTCACACCCCTTCATTTTCTCCACATTTTCTTTTACAAAGTCTACATTAAATGGTCCATAATGGCTTAGTAAAAACTTTCTGAAATTTGTATTTTAAAAAATGAATACACACAATAATTACAGAAGTATTACACCCAACAACACTGAGGTCAGGTGCATCTAAAGTCCCCTGATCATCCTTGAGATGCTTCTGTGGTCAGTTCAGTTGATTGAACATGATTTGGAGTGGCACCAATGTGTCTGTATCAAGTCTACCAGCTGATGGTGCCTATCGGAGCAGAACCCCAGGGAACTGTGTATAGACCTCCGAGACCGAACTGTGTCCAGGCACAAATCTGGGGAAGGATACACAAACATTTTGGCAGCACAGACAGTCCTGAAAAGCTCTGTGGTCTCCATGATTCAGAAATGGAAGAAGTTTGGAACCACCAGTGCCCTCTGTAGATCTGGCAACCCAAGCAAACTGAGAAATCGTGAAGGAAAGGTCTGAGAGGTGACCAAGAAGCAAATGGTCACTAAGGTCACTCCAGCGGTCCATCCAGGTCAACCAGGTCCCAGCTAACATACTCCACCAGTCAGGCCTTTAGGGTAGAGTGGGCAGGCGAAGGGACATGGGAGCCTGCTTAGAGATTTAAGACTGTCAGAAGCAAAGTCTGGTCTGATAAAACACAAAGACCTTCATGGCCTGAACTCCAAGCGTCATCATCTGCTCATCATCTGGATAACCCCATCCCTGCTGTGGAGTTTTCCTGCGTCAGGAACTGGGCCACTAGTCCGCAGAGGGGGTGAGATGACCGCAAACAAACATTGATAGATTCTTCAGGAAATCCTGCTCCAGAGTGCCCTGGAACCCGGGCATCGATTCATATCCAACATTACAGTGATCCGAATACACAGCCGAGATAACAAAGGAGTGGCTTCAGCAGCAGTCTGTGAACGTCTCAGCGAGTCCAGACTTGAATCCAATAGAACAAAGACCTAAAAACGTCTGTCTACCAGTGTTGCACATCCACCCTGACTGGCCTGAGAGGATGGGAGAAAATCCCGCAAAACCTGAGGCACAGTGCAACACGAGCAGAACACAACACCACAAGTGTAGACAGGGCAAAGAGTTAGAAAAAAGAACACAAGAACAAGAATACAACTAAACAACACAACATTCAGTATAATTTAACAGCTGCCCTACAGCCCAAGTGCAGTAACTACACAAGTCCTGTAAACAAGGACATTTTCTCACAAGACAAAGTAGTCCTAGACCCCATTTGTAGTCTAAAGTCTATTTTGACCAAATATACAGTTCCTGCACTTTGTAGGGCAGTACAGTGAGGATGACTCCAGTATTTTCTAGCAGCAGGTAGTTGCATGAACATTATGGGCTGTTGTGTGTAGATGTTTAAGGAAGTTTTATACTCAAATCTGTTTTAGAATAAGTCTGTAACGTAACAAACGGTGTGTCCGAAACTTTTAGTGCGTAGTGCGCTAAATGGATAGAATGGTAACGGGTCCCATTCTGACCACGTAGCGGAGGGGGCGGGGCTTTCAGCGTGTTTTCGAGTTGGATAACGGCGGCGAACAGTGAACTACGAGCCCAAGCAGAGGCGGCTGGTGGGTATAAATGTGAGGAACGTTAATAAAGTTATTGTACTGATGGACACTGCGGTAAAACCGGCAG
>JBBIGB010000135.1:340287-352214 GCA_037577075.1 Alestopetersius hilgendorfi
AGTATAGACCCAGCTCCCAACCCAACTTTGTGAATAGATTAACGGCGATATTTTTTTTATCGCCTGATAAGAGTCTCACGTTAACGCCAATAATGGCCCACCACTAGTTAAAATAAAATTACCTTTATGTTAAGTTACATTGTATTCAAATGTGTGGCAATTTCACAGGCCTCTATAGCAACAACCTTCTTGACTTGTAACTAACTTTTAATAACGGAAGTGTACCTTTTAAAGGAATGTAAGTTTTACAAAGCTTCAGGATTATTCGCAATACAGCACAACTATGGCACTTATGGCAATAATTATTGGTACTTGGTCAGAATTTGATTGATTACAATATATGTATGGGAGGATTAGTATTAAAATGGAATTAAATTTAGTGTAATCGAACAACTAATACAATGTATGGTTAAAAAGCTGTTCGTTGGAAACAGTGAAGGCTGGTACAGTAGTAATTGTAATTGGCGTGTCTGAGAGTGTCATGTGACTAGCACTGTCTGGCAAGCTAGAAGCAAGTTGATTTTAAAATTCTTAATAATTAGACTTTAAAAAGTGCAGAAACTATTTGAAATTCCTTCGTATCTTGACCTGGTCCTAATATAGTATTACTGGTTTTGTTACTTCTGCATTGCACCTGTTAGTACCTGTTTGTGTCTGACTGCAGGGGGAAGGGACTGCTGGAGCGGCTCTGCAGGGAGTTACTGTGGTAGGGAGCAGTCACTCCGGCCATGGGAACGTTGGGGCAGTGCAGGAGGAAGATGAAAATGGCCAGCAGGCTGACCATGGCACATAGCATGCAGAAGCGAATGATGCCCCGACAGCGCAGGTTCAGCTTCTTCACGATATAGCCACCAAGGAAGGTGCCCCCCCCACCAGCAGGCACTACCATGTAGCCTTGGGAGGAAGTAAGAATGAGACCGTGAATTTTTTCAAAACTTGTTAATGAAGTAAAACTAGCATTATGAGTTTTGGATAGTGCATCAGATCACACACTTGTTTCTACAAAATGTAAAGAAATAAGCAACACATTTAATAGCAGTTACCAACCACTTTAATGATAAATCAGTTTTTTCAACCCAATCCAATAATCGTAATATTAAAAGAAAATCCAATGACGTGTGCATATTATTTCATATCATTTGGCAATTTGAAATTAAATAAGTTGTCTATTCATTTTCTTTACTAACGTATACTATATGGACAGAAGTATTGGGACGCCTGACCATTACACCAACAGGGACTTTAATGACACTGGGTTCGAATACATAGACTTTAATATGGAGCTGGTGTCACTAGCTATATCAGCTTCCACCCTTCTTGGAATGATTTGCACAAGGTTTTGTTTCTTTTGACAATTCACTCTGTAAAGCATTTATGAGGTCAGGTACTGACGTTGGGTGGGAAGGCCTGGCTAATGATCTCCATTCCAGTTCATCCCAAAGGTGCCGGATGGGGTTGAGGTCAGGACTCTGTGTGGGCTGGTCAAGTTCTTCCACACTGAACTCATTCAACCATGACTTTATGGAGCTCATTTTGTGCACTGGGACATAGTCATGCTGGAATAGAAAATGTTCTTCCCCAAACTGGCTCCAGTTGGAAGCATGGTGTTGCCCAGAGTGTCTTGGTCTGCTGAAGCGTTGTTCACTGATCCTAGCCCAAAAAAACAGGTTTGTCCCAATACTTTTGTCCATATAGTGTATGCAAATACACTGGCCAACCAATCACCCAGCTTTAGACCCCGGCAACATGACAGATGACGTTGTCTGTCTTACCGAACCAGGTGGCAGCCTCTGAGGCACTCAGACTGAACTGCGACTCCAGAAATTTGGGCCCGAATGTGGACATCCCGGCAATGAGAGTAGCCTCTGTAGCACCGGCCAGACACAGAAAAATAAAGGTTGGGTTCTTCAACAATAGCAGCACTGACCTAAAGTGAAAGAAAGAGGTGAGGTGAAAAAAGAACAACTGAAAAAGTCACAACACACAACGTTACAGAATAAGACTCTGTTTACACACTCAGTTATATAACCTGATTTAAAAGCTGCTTTCGTTTGTTTTCCCAGTAATCCCTGTTACCACAGTAACTCAGTCAATGCTCCGTGGGCCACAGTTAACTCAAGCCTATTAAAACATGTACCTTATCCGGACCCACCACACAACCAAGGCCTGGAGTGACCATGGCCGCCTTGGCTGGCTCACAATGATCATACTGTTTGACAACTAATAGCTTTTGTCCTGTGCTGAAGTGACAAGGGACTGAAGAAAAAAAACATGAAAGCACTTCAAAACACAGCGGTGTGTCAGACACGGAGGAGCGGAGCTGTGTCTCACACACTTTGCCAAAAACTCGCCCGGAGCATGACTAAATAAGCTCGTTTCTAAATGGCCTTATTGTGCTTCACCATTTGCTCTCAGTGTGTGGTACTGTCCTCTACTGTCCTTTCGATTTTCTTTTCTCTATCAACTCACTCATGTTATTCCCAGTTTGCCCTTTACAGCCCCTCTTAAAATCTATTCACTCTTCCTGTGAGGTTTCTTATCTCCCTCTGCCCCTCAGCAGGGTTCTTTTATACTGGGCCTTTGTCCTTTGGTTATAGTTTCACTCTTGAGGACAAGAGCACGGTATTCATACCTGGGCATGTCCTTCACAGTTTTGCCAAACTGAGGGTCAGCAGCGGTTACTTGACTGCCATCCTTCAGCTGATGAGCCTCAGACACACGCATGGCCACATAGCGCTGAGAACCTGTGAGTGTGGGGATGGAGGATTGACTTGATTAGCAAGATGCGTGCCTGTTTGTGGGATATCTTGCCATTAGAACTGAAAGAAAAGAACTTTTTTAACCCACTGAACTTGCTGATATAAGCCTTTATTAATGTTCATGCAGGTTTCTATCAATTCTGTCTTTAAAGGTTCATACATGTGCAGTGTAGCCTTAAAACTTCTGGCCTTAAGTGAAGTGTTAACACAGCAGTTTACTAAAACAACTACATGTACATCTACAGCTACAATCACATGTAGCTAAGTACAGATTAAAAACTAGGGAATGTTCAATTCATGGGTTTTATGAAGGATGCATCAGGATGTGGCTTGTGCGGAACTGGGTAGTTACATTTTCTTGCAAAGTACTTCCAGCACAACAACAAACTTCCACAAATCTTCCTCCACCTTTTATAGGTACACATTGTGAACTGGCTATACAGTTTTTACATTTTATGTATATTTCTGTGTATGAAAAGGAATTAAGGCAATTTGCTGCATTCTATTGTATGTTATTTATTGTAAAAATCAGTTTGGTGAAAATTTGAGGTCTTGGGCCTCGAGTCAAGACCCACAAACCAGTTGCCAGGTCTAAACTTCCAAAACCAGGAGTCCTAATTTGCCATACTCCATACTAGGGCTGCACAATATATCACAAATTTACCATCATCGCGATATCAACATGCACAATATACACATCGTGAAAAAATATACACATCGCATTTATTGACTAAACTTTTTCCCAAAACTCTTCACCCAGAGCCACAGAGAAGAGGGCAAAACAATCACTGGGCAGTTTCTTCATCTTCTGTGCTGCAGATATAGATTGTTCCTTTTGCTATTTTTTTCTGGCTAAGAACGTACTATAATATAAAACATGTTTAAATTCATTTAAGATTTTAAATTATTTTTAAAATTTTGTTTAAGTAAATTCTTTTATTAAAAAAACATGTTGGAATGGAAGTATTGCATTTCATGTTTTTCTGCATAGACTAGTCGGCGTCTGGAGTCTATATCACCAGCAAATCCAAAGCAGAAAAACATTAACACTATAAAGGCTAAGTTTTTACTCACTTATCGCATGTGATATCGCCATCACAACACTCAACAACAATATCGCATATCGCGTGTTTTCCTAATATCGTGCAGCCCTACTCCATACTGACGTCCCTAAACAATCATTTTTTTCCAGTACTTTGCTTCTCTGATATAGTAAAACTGGCTACTTGGGTATTGGATTTTAGTATTTGGTAGTTTTTCTGATATTCTATAACACAATAGTACTCTGAAATACTGAACTTTGACAGCTGGCCCTAGTTCTATGTATTTAGTGAAAGAATGATGCATGGATAAATGGATAGTTGATTGTACCTGGCAGCTGGCGAGGGTAGCCTAGAATGGGCAAAGCAATAATGAGAGCAGCAGCTCCTCCAACCAGGAAACCAATCCACCATGCCCCCACCCACAATGGATTCTCTGGAGTCAACTCAGTCCTGGAGAATGGGGAAGAACAGTTCAACACCTGACTCAATAAAGGCGGAAGAGAAAGAACATGATACATGAGACTGAACTATTGTCTCCCTGATAGACCTTTCAAACAGACAAGGAAGTGGAATAAATGTTATTGTATAAACACCTTGAATGCTAGACATATTACACCGTTCATTACGTAAGGAAAAAGCACTCAGTAAGTCCACACACCCTATACGCCCACTTTTATGTTTGAAGTAATTGAATCACTGGCATACTTCAAAAAATACAGCGCTTTTCCTAAAAGAAACACAAATCTCCTTTGAGATATTTTTGTGAATTTTGGAGGGTCTTTGATTGAAAGTGACATGTAAGTTAAAACTGGTTTGCAACTTGAATATAAAATGTATGTAGCTAATATATGTATGTAAATGTATGTAACATAATATTAATATTAAAACACCTGTGTAATATATTATTATCTTAACTATAACTATTTTTACTGGAATCTATTTTTACTCAGTCCAGGCTTTAGACTTTAGAAAAAAAATTGATTATAGTTATTTGTTGTAAATTCCATATGGGATATATATATAGATATAGTGGTACCTTGATATACAAGTGTATACAATATTCTCGGACGATTTTTGGTTTTGAGTTGGGAGCTAAAATTCGGCTTTTGTTCTTGCCGTTATTTTGCAAACGTTTGTCCATGTGTCCAAATAAATTAAGTGCGAAGGACACAGCTGAGAAGAAGCAGAAAATCATGCCCAAAGTGTGCGGGGAGTCGACTCGGCGAAACAAAATATTTTCTAAAGAGCGAACATCTGTCCATGAGAACATGGAGGAGCTGCTGACGGTGTGGTTGATGGAGACGCAGCTCGCAGGAGATCCGTAACGGAGGTGATGATCTGGACAAGACGCGAGTTGTTTACGTCGATTTGCTGCAGCAGACCCAGACACTTCGGCTATCGAGGCATCGGCCGAACCGTTTAAAGCCAGTGGGGGGTTCGAGGATTTTAAAAAGAAGACCGGAAAATGCTGTACACTAAGCTTAGTAAAACCAGTTTATTGCAGTACATTCTATTGTACTGATTTTAGACAATATTCGTTATTTATAAACACAGTTTTCTTATTTAAAAGAAAAATGCTGTGCTTTTTGGTCCGGAACAGATTAATGGCATTTCAATTCATTTCAATAGGGAAAACTTTGACATACGAGTAATTTGAGTTACGGAACTAATTAAACTCGTAAGTCAAGGTACAGCTGTATATTCAATGCATCAAGGTGATGTTGTAGAAGGCCCAGTTTTCCCTTTCAACCGTGCCGACATGTCCTTGGTAAACCCCGCTGACCCCCCCGGAGGATGGATATAGGTTGACTCACGCTTGGCCGATCTCTGTGTACATGTTGAGGAAGAAGCCGCCCAGCAGGTATCCGGCCGCTGGGCCCACAATGGCGGCCGTGTAGAAGATACCTGAAAAAAAGTGAAAAAGGGCACTTTAGCTTAGCATGCTAGCGTGAGAGAACCAGGTTTTCCACTCGCCCTGTTGCCCCCCAGAGTCTTGCGGGGGGGTGGGGGTCTCCATTGTTAAACCGCTTCCAGTTCGCCCACATCCGTGTTGTGTTTTTGATCGGTAGTGAGGTGAGCGAGAGCCAGACCTGCTTTACAGGCGGCTTTGTCTGGGATAGAGAGGCGACCGGGGTTGCGATTGTCTTTGACTGTCTTTGAAACGGTGGGAAGACAGGGAAGCAGCACAATTGAAGGAGGCTTTATTGATGTTTGAGGTGGAAGCCCTCGGATCAAGCCGATAAAGATCAGTAAATGGGCAGCTGGGTCCGTTAGTGCCTCAGAAGCGCAAAGTTACAGGGCTTTGCTATGTTAGTCCACGCAAAAGTGCTTTACATATGTAATTTACTGCTGTAAACAACAGAAATTACACGTCACTTCTATCATTTTAGAGCATTAGGGATGCTTTTGGACTGCAACTTTAATGCACACACACACACACACACACACACACACACACAAAAGCAATGTTACATAAGAACACGATGTATCACCATTTCCTCTGTGTGTGTACATAAATAGGCAGCCTGTTGTAATGTTGCTCTACACAGCTTTTCAAAGGTCTTTCATTTTGAAGAAACGCACTTAGTCACAGGTCACAAGTAACCAGAGCACATCCTGTTGTGAAACTGAAATAACTTAAATAAGGAGCTCCCCCTGCTCTACTCACACTTACACATCACAGCCTACACCTTTTCCCATGTGGGTTTCTTTTTGAATGAATGGTGAGTCAACAACCTCATTTAGGCTGTTACCTACACTCTATGGACAAAAGTATTGGGACACATATCCATTACAGAAACAGGGACTTTAATGACATTGCTTTCAAATACATTGACTTTAATTTAGAGTTGTTCCCCTATTGGCAGCTATAACAGCTTCCATGCTTTTTGGAAGCCTTTCCACAAGATTGTGGAGTTTCTGTGGCCCATTCATTCTGTAGAGCATTTATGAGGTCAGACACTGATATTGGACGAGAAGGTCTGCCCACGCAATCTCCGTTCCAGTGAATTAAATTTAATTAAGAGGTGTGTCCCAATACTTTTTTCCATGTAGTGTATATCTAGCGTATTGTCACTACCGCAGACTAAAAAAAACAGGGACTATTAAGTGGTCTGGGAAGTAATGTAGGTTAATCAGACAGCTTTTAATGAATTAGATGAGTTTTAATTGCGGGACACCACTAGTAAAGATGTACACTATCATAATAGCATGAAGTTCTACTTACAGCATATAGCTGCTAACTGGAGCAATACTATGTATTTTAAATAGTTGTTTAATATTATTCGCTTCTTTTGCTAAAAATGATTTTCTTTGTGTTTGACTCCAACATGAAAAAACTGGGGTGGGGTCCACCTCCATTAATCCTTGATTAGTCAGAAGCTCAATCCTGATTGGTCCAGGATTTGTTTATACTTATACTTCAGCAGGTCTGTCCTGAAGCAGGTCAGGCTTGCAGATTAAGTTGCCATGGTGGAAAGTAGCCTTGTGAAAAGTGACCCATTGAAAATCTTAAGTAAGAACTCCTGTTGTAAGACTGGTCCTTTGTACAGTAGGCATTGCCTAGACAATGGCTTGGGTTTCCTTTTCACAGTAGCGTAAAAAAGCCCATTTGAACCCAAAATGTTGGACGATTTAAATACTAATACAATTTTTTCCCAAGGTAGTACTTTAGACAGTTGTTCCGTCAACGTTGCCTTCAATATTTTTATTCCTCATCAGTTCTTCATGGCAATTCCCACCCACCGATTAGGCCTCCCACATTCCACAATTCAAGCTAGACATCAACATTTTTTTGGAGCTGCCACCACCGCAATGTCTTTGTACAGGTGAACACACTTTGAGGAGAACACTAAACTGCCCAGTGTTGCGCTTTTGACATTGTATATATGAACTGTTCATCACATGAAGTGTTTATCAAGGCCCTCTCACCTATGTAGACTGGTGCATAGCTGGACTTGACATTCTCATCCAGGTAGGTGACCCCGAGGGTGTAGAGAGGAGTGGCCCCAACGCCGTGTAGGAACTGGCCCAGCATGAAGACGAAGCGATACGCTGAAAGGCCACTCCCCTCGCTGGCCCCACACGCCTCTGTGTGATTTCCTGAGCACAGTCCTGTGTGCTCCTGTATTTTCACCTGATAGGGAGGTGTAGTGAAGTGTGGCAGAGTAAAAACCAGCGACCCCAGGGCCATGATGAGAACCCCCCAGCCCAGCCAGCGAGGCTTGTGGCCGGTCCCACCGAAGTAGCTCACGAATGTCAGGCACACGCAGGCAGCAATGTCATAGGAGCTAGCAATGAGTCCAGCCTGTAGACAGGAATAGACAGAAAAAACATTAGCAAAAACATCAGATGGCTTACAGCACAGTTTAAGCCCAACCATGGAATAATGTACACTCAAATAAAAATTAGGCTCTAGCAGAATATAATTCTAAATAATTATACTACAAATTTACTAATGAACATTGGCGCAAAAATGGGGTATGCAGTATATGTGGCGCATATGGGCGCACTGCCGGTGGGGTTGCACCAAAACAAGGGAGGGACAGAAAAATGTCACTGGCATTTGTGTTTTAAAACTGCTCTGGTGCTTTTAAATCATGACTATATTCTAAATATGCTGTTTAAAATAGTGCCTGGCCACTGGCAGTGGATGTTATGACCAGCAACGCTGCCCCGACTGGTTTGGGGGAGGGGGGTGTTGTAGCATACACCCCAAAACGTGAGTAGTTGCGCCTCTACATCTGAATCATAATTTGAACCCTTAAGAAGGAAATTACGTTTGCTGTTATATCTGTTTTACGAAAACCAAATCAATTCATACCACACCTGTATATGCCAATGTACTCTCGTTCTTAGACGATCTCCTTTAATCTCCATACAGTCTACAGTTACAATGTTTTGTGAATATATGTCTGTTCTTTGGTAATTTAGGCGAACATTGGTATTCATTGTACTGAATTACCAACTGTCCAGTATTCAAGCCTTTGTTATTAATACTGGATTGAGGAACAGAACAAGATAATCTTATTTTGCATTTCTTATAATCTTATAATCTTGCATTTACATTTAAAAAAAAATTTCAATGATTACTGTTAATGTTATAGTGCTGCTCAATCCTTCCACTAAAAATGTACTTGAAATGTGCTTAACCCTACCTTTATTTATTCCTTCATTTCAATTAAGTGGCTGTTAATTTGTGAAACCGACCCCTTAATCTTACATTAAAACTAAATTTAAGGCATTAGTGTAATACCCCTTAATCTTAAATTAAAGGCATTAATTCAGGAGGTTCTATTATTTATTATGAAAAAGTGAAAGTCAGTACTTTTAGCCAATAATCAGCCTTAATATGTGCATGTTTCCCTTAACTGCCCTTAATTTTCCAATACAAAATTAAGGTAATTTTTTAGGAGTAAAATGAAGGGGGGTTGGCCTAGCTAATGATTTTAATAAAAACCCTGACCTGATAGCTGCGCAAGTCGAAGCGTCTCTCAATGGAGGTGATGACGGTGTTGATGAAGCCGTTGATGATCATACCCTGGAGGAAGGAGGCTATGCACAGAAAGAAGAGCACCCAGCGCGGGGTGTTGAAGGTCTGAATGATGCTGGGGGTCAATGCTCCCCATCCACACAAATTCTCAGAGTCCGAGGGCAAAAACTTCACCCCTACTGGCGGCTCAGACGGCTCCGTCCCTTTCTTGGCAGTCCTAACCGGGACATCTCCTGCTGGGCTGCCTGGGATGGAGCCCAACGGTGTATCGCCCTGCGACCCCACCGGGCTGGGGGTGTCCACACTGGGGGACAGAGGGCCATCTTGTAGGTCCAGGAGCTCCTGCTTGGAGCTGAAGGAAGCGTCATTGTTCAGAAGATGGGGCATGGCCCCTGTAGGGGCTGTCAGAGAGTTGCGTAGAGATAGGAGTCACCAGAACGTTGCTGCTGTTGGAGCTTTTGCTGGTTCCTGCTGTCCTACAGTGGTCGTCTGAGCCCAGTGTGAACTGTTTGTCAGGTATCTGTGCTATACTAAATCCTGAAGTGATGTCCAAGCTCTCAGGAAGTAATGAGAAGTCATTCTGAAAGAGAAGAAGACACTATTACAGCAATGAAAAGACACCCACATAAGTCTCATGCATTTTGATTACTCACACATGTTACTTCATTGCATGTCAAGGAACAATGAACTAGAGAGCTGATGCGTGCTTTCTTCGAAATATTCAATATTCAGTCAGATATAATTTAATTATAACTCTGTGAACTAAATGAAAACAAATAGGAACTGTATCGTTTTCAAGAAAGAAACAGTTTCTCGGTTTTTGTATGTTACTTATGTATTTTTGTCTGTTTCCTTGTTGTTGTTATGTTCTCCATGTGCATTTGTTTAACTAAGCCATGTATCTGTGACCTTAGCTCCCTTGTTATCCTGCTCACCTGTGTCTTGTTCCTACCTCCTCCGTTGCCCAGGTGTTCACATTTCCCTAGTTAGTGTATATATACCCCTGTTGTTCAATCTGTCTGTCACTTCTTTGTGTTAAAGTCTGTTGTTACTCTGTATTTCTTCTTTGTGTTACTGCCCTGTAGTTACTTGGGTTTGTTTTTGCTTTGGTCTTTGTGTTTTTTGCCCCAGTGATATTAGAGTGATTGTGGAAGCAATCGGTAGGGTCATAACTCGTAAACCATGTTCATTTCATGGAATTATTTATTTATATCTCGCACTCTTTCCAACGACCCAAAACCGTTCACCTCGCCCCAGCGTCCCATTACTTTTGTCCGAGGTGAATGGTTTTCAGCTAATAACAGTTTTCGAGGGGTCGTTGGAAAGGGGTCACCGAGCCCCATCTAATTGTGGAGTTTCATATTTAGAGTGAGAGATATATTTTTCATATTTAACATTTAGATTTAAGATCATTTAAGGCAAATCCTCCATGTTGGTGAGGGCAGATCACATCACGCTGCCCCACCCCCTGCTAAGTAACAGCCAATTTTAACCACGGGGCGTGGCCAATTAGCATATCTTCTAAACATTTAGAGCTTAACATTTAAAGCTCAAAAAATCCCACATTTAGAGTCGCCGTTTGTAAACATTGCCACTCAAAGACTTGGCTTGGACTTGAGCACAAAGACTTGTGACTTGACTTGGACTCGGTCTAGCCCCGTTTCAAATCGGTGTGGGGAGAGAATGGAAACCACGGACGGAATAAAAGGTGAAAACGTGAAGAAACAAACACAGAGCAAAACACACAGCACACTTGTAATACCAGACACTAAAGTGCTTGTCGGTTATATAAAAAAAAAGATGTACATGACTGTTGATTCAGCCCGTGAATGCTGCTTGAATATGCTGCGTTTTAATGTTTTTAAAAACACCTTTACCTGCTTTTTTACCACTTGATTTTATCCTTGTGGCCTGTGGTATAAGTTCTGTCAGGTTCTCCTGCCCCTGTCAAGCTTGCCAGCAGCCCACAGGCCCTGAAGCGGGGATTAGTTCTGCATGCCAGCTACAGTCTCGGAGCAGTCGCCCTGAACCACAACTTATCCCTGACCAATGGTGGATGGCATGGCTGTCCCACAGGAGCCCGAGAGAGAAAGCAGATGAGCTGCAATATCCTGAGGTTCGAGGGGTTCGTTTCACCCTTAGAAGTCACCCCAGGCAAAACGATAATGTCATTTTTTTTAGGTCACTGAAGCAAGCCAGAAGTGTGTACTCTAAGTGTGGGCAGTCATGCACATAAAGAGCGGAGAAACATGACTTTATGAGCGGCACGAAATCAAATCAATACTCAGGAATAAGCAGCCTTGCAAACGAATTGTGAAGAGAGATTATTCATTCATCTCCAGGAACCCACACTAGTCTAGGTAGAGAGGACACCTATGCAAATATAAGACACCGGAGGGGGAAATGATCAGTTAATTGAGAAAAACAACACAGACATAGCACCATATCAGAGGATCAAAGAGCATTTTCAATGATGGTTTATTATGAGCGCGATTCAACAGCTTCACACACAAATGTATCCTGCTGTTTAAAGAAACACATGCATGAACTTTTAGAGAAATTCCTCCCATAAACTTCCTCAGAGCTGTGAGGAAGCTGTTGCACCATACGCTACTGAAATAAGATCAAATATTT
>JBBIGB010000135.1:493977-509406 GCA_037577075.1 Alestopetersius hilgendorfi
TCTGTGTGTGTCTATCTCTCCCTCCCTCTCTCTCTCTCTCTCTCTTTCTGTCTCTCTCTTTCTGCAGCTGGACATTGTGGAGTTCATTCCTTCCCTGCTGTATTTTGGCTACACAGCTCTGATGGTTTTGTCCTTCTGGCTCCTGACGGGGACGATCGGCTTCTACGCAGCTTACATGTTCATACGCAAGATATACGCCGCCGTCAAAATCGACTGAGCTGCAGTCCTCCTGCATTTTGTTACCTTTTGTTTTGTTTTGTTTTTGTTTGTTTTTTTTACCTTGTGGTTTGTTGAGCAAGCACTGATGAGTGTGTGTGTGAGTGAGTGTATGACTGTAGCATGAGGTGGGTGATGTGCAGCAGCACCCCCTGTTGACCGGAGGAGAAAATAGACAGGTGCTTTCTGCACAGACTAGTCAAGTCATGTTCTTCTGTCCCACTCACTCGGTCTCTCCTCCACTGAAACACAGAGATTACATTGTAATGGACTCTAGAATTATTTTTATTTTTATTAATTGAAGTCTTGGTTTCCTGTCATGCGTGCACACACCACATGAGCCAAAGCGTGATTTTTTTTTTTTTTTTTTCTGGGCGGGAGGGATGAGTCAGTGAGGCTTCAGCAGATAGTTAAATATCATTTTACAGATCTTTTTTAATACTGTATATTTAATTTGAACCGTTTCCCATATCTCTTGTTAAAGCTAGTATTTGTTGTTCTACAGAAGTGTGTCCAGTTTGCTGGAGACAGAGTGGTCAGTCTGTGGTCACGGAGTTTGTGCTGATTACTAAAATAATGGCGTCGAAGAAGGACATTAAAAAAAAAAAGAAAAGAAAAATGCAACTTTCTCACCCCCACTGGTGTTTTCCCTTAACTGTTCCAGTTTTGCACTCTTATGTTTATCTGCTATTGAGAGTTTTTCCTTCTTTCCACTTTTCTGTGTTTCCTTAAACAGTGCGAAGCGTTTTTGTAGGGCGAGTCTCAGGTAAACTTAAGAAGCCTGAACAGCGTCCGACCCTGTACTGCACATTCCATTTCCTGAATTACGGTGTATTCTGGCTCATCCTTGGAAGACTGAATGTAACAGTCTGTCCTGTTAATACGCAGTATAGCTAATGAGATTTTTGTGATTTTTTGTTTGTTTTTGTTGTCTCCATTTTTTTTTTTTTTTTTTAACCTTTCTGTCTAAATTGAGAACTGATCAACTTCCTCATTCTTTCTAGAAGGACAAACCATTTCTGCAGAATCACTGTTAAAGAATCGAGAGCTTTCAGAAGCCTCTGGTGGTCTTGTTCAGAGTGTTACTTTTACAGCAATGCATGACATGAGCAGGGCCTCGGTCATGGCGGTCCATGGGAAGGCCGTCACAAAAAAAAGAAAAAAAGAAGCCTCTGCCCAAGTGCAGGTGAACTTTTAGGCTCTAAGAAGTAGCAGTTTTATAAAAAATCTCTTGATGCTTTGGTGTGTTTGAGGTCGGAGAAGGTGCGTCCTTGTTTGTTTATTGTTGTCTTCTCAGTTCACTCTCCTCAAGGCGATGAAAGGTTAACATGAGAAAACCACTGACCTCCATCTCCTCCTGCTTTCTTGTTATTCCACACAGAAACAGGTAGCTCTGGTCCTTCACCACCAGTATTGTCTAATGACAGTGAGTTAAAAGTAGTGGTCGAAGCAAACAGCCTGGTTCTAAACGTGTAACCCTGTTTTCTCCTTAATTTCCAGCCTTATTTACCCTCATCTTCCTCAGCACCGGTCTATACACTCTGACTGCATGTGTTTTAATGTCAACAGGTTTTCTCTTTTACGAGTACAGGAAACCTGCTGCCTGTGGTAATGGCCTATAGGCTACAGGTGCAGCACATGGATGCAAAATTTTAAGAGTCAAGAGTATTCCTTTAGTACATGCCACCTCTAAACAGGCATTTTCAGCCCCTGACCTTCTGTCTGTCCTGGCATTAACAGGTTCCTTAGAGATGATTTATCTGTTAGTGACTGAATGCAAGGACTAATATATACATATATATATATATATATATTTTCTAAAGACGTACTTTTTCTTGCCTGTCGAGTGTGTTAATGCGTGTGTCTACAGTGGATGTAAATACACCGCTTTGTATTGTTGCGTTCTGGCTTTTCGTGGAGCTCTCTATGTATCGACCATGTCCTTGTTTTTAGTCGAAAGCGCATGTTTATTTTTTAAAAATGAATCTTTATGGGCCCTCCTTCCTTCCTTCAACGAATGTCAAGTTCTACAATGTACGAAAACCGAATAAAAGTGCCGACGAGTTGAGATTTGAACCCGCTGTCCGTCTGAGGCCCTTGCTTGCTTGTGAGTTTGAGGATTTGCAGGATGACTTTGGGGATCGGTCGACTCGCTCGTTTGCTAGCCAGCGCTCTCGTCCCCCAGCGGCGGGTGAGGTCGGAGCTCGAAGATGTGTGCTGGTGTACAGAGAGACTGTAAAAACCACAAATTCCTCCAACTTCGAGTTGCTTTTTTACATGTGAGAAACTGGCACAGCCTGTATTCCAGCCAGTGTATTTGCGAGAGGTGCTGGCCTGAAACGGCTCCCCGGGACCCGTAAGTATAGGCTTGAGGTATGGCGGTATAATTAGACCTGCCTTGAAGCCAAGCTCTGCTTTTTTATCACTTGGAAACTTGCCTTAATTCCCCCCCAATCATTTCGTTTGTGCTCAGTGGTGTGGTTTCCTGCCTGTAGCTGTTTGGTATGTGAATGGCAGTTTTCAGCCATAACCTAAGGTTGCTTATTCTAGTACCCTCTCCCACCACAGCCAGCCGGAAACCAGCCTGGGGGGCGGGGGGAGAGAAAGAGACAAGGGTAGGGGGGGCAGATGTAAAACCGTGGGTTTGTCTTTTAATGATTTTAACATCATACATTACAAGTCAAAAAGGTACAATGTACTGTACAATAAGTAAATAGGTTTGTTGTAATGTCATCTCTTTGGATCAACCAATATACACATCTGTCACTTTACATTGCAGCAACTGATTGTAGGTGAGTCGTGTAATAAAAAGTGGACTGGTCTGTCACATTTTGTTTTCTTTATACAACTGTCCCTGTAGATGATAAATTCCATGCTATCATATAAAATAGTGTAAGGCTGAATGAAAAATATTCCATTTTTTGTTTTTCACCTTTTTTCGCCAGAGGTGGCAGTAATAAGCAAGTACTAAAAATAAAAGAGTACTATGTTGCTAAACAAGAATACATAAAGAGCTTGGAATGCAAGACGTACGTTAAGCTAAAATAAACGAAACTACGAACGGGCGTCCTCTTCGACGGACAGGCACCCCGCCTCTCTCTCTCTCTCTCTCTAAAGCAAGGAAAGCGCTTTAATTTTACTTACAAAATTCTTCAAAATCAGATTGTTCTGTTTTCATTCTTTTCACATTAGATAAATAATCAATTTTCCCTTAATAGTTTAGTTAGGCACCTACTCCTATTGGGAGAAATAAAAGATAAGTGCATCCCTAGTAGGATGGGGGCAGATATAGGGAGAGGGTATCAAATTAGAGATCAAACGGTTTCCCTTCGGAGAACTTTTTTCATCACAGGTGACTTGGAGGGGAGGTCCTCCAGGTTTTTTTTTTTTAAGGAGTCCACTTTGATGTTGGCTGGAGGTTGTCAATGGGTGGGAAGCTCTCCTTAATAGGGGCACTGGAGCAAGACTGATATCAGGCTGAAAAAGCCCTCACCTTTTGAAGTCTTACACTCAGTCTACAGCACAATGGGGTCCTGGACGTGAAATTAGATACAAACGCTGCTCGGCTCGGATGCCTGGGCTAAGCCTGCCTGCCAGAAGAACTCAACTACCCATCACCATCTCTGCAAACATGCCAGAGCCCCAGCTCCACCCATCCAGCCAGTTATTATATAAAACTTAATTTAAACCAGTTATTTTGAAGAGGGATTGGGGGGAGAGGTAGTTTTTCCAGTAAACCACTCGAACCTGTCAAACTCTGTAATATGCTGTTGATTGAAAACACTTCGGTCATTGCTGGAACTGAATTTTTTTCCCCTCCCACTCTTCTCTTCTTTTGTTTGCAGAAATGGCAGTTTCCAGCCAGCGTTTTCTTTTTGTTGTTTTCATCCTGCTTCAGATTCTGTTGGACCGACTTTTTCAACAAAGGCTTTTTTTTTTTTCCCCGTTTTTCTTTTTTAAGATAAGCTATGCGTGAGCACATTTTCTATTTTTCTATTCTTCTATTTCTGAAAAGTCCTGAAAAGTGGAAGCAAAAAAAAAAAAAAAAGCTGGGGCAGAGGGTGAAAAAGGAAGTATTAGTGAAAACTTATCAAAAAAAAAAAATACTGTTATATAAAGGAGAAAATAAAATACACAAAATGAATAAATTCTACACATCAAACTAATGGCACGTACATGTACAAGATCAAATACAAAAAAAAAAAGTACAAACATATAAGGCTGAAATTATAAGAAAAAAAAAATACTCTTTTCAAAAGGTTTAAAAGTGCTAGAATTCAAATCAGCTCACAGAAAACCCGGGGAGGACAAACTCGGAAGTTGCCAATAGCTGTTGTCGTTGAACATTTTTTTTGCTCGTTTTGTTTAAAGAAATAAATTACTCTATTTTATCCCCAAGAAAAACAAAATCATCATTTTGCTTAGCTAGTTAGCTTAGCTAGATAACACACCGTTTGCTCCTAATGAGGATTATCCGTCATCCTTTTTAGCGCCGTTTATTGTGTGTGGTTTTGTTTTTGTTCTTTGTTTTCTTAAAGAAAATGTTACGATTTCAAAGTGCCTCTCGATTAAAGGGTTACTTTTTTGAGGAACAAAATTAGGATGGGGGAATAAACACTAAAAAATAAGCTTCTTTGTAGCTGCACTCCAATTTAAGCTAGGAGTCCTGACTCTTCAGTATCCCTCGATCCAAATATGAGTGTAGAACATCAGAGAAATTGCTTTAAAAGCAGCATATTTGGCTTCTTTCTCGTTTTCAGTCCAAACCTACCAATTTCAGCAGTCTTTTTTTTTTTTACAGTATATTTAAAGACTTTTTTTTTTTTTACTCAAGAACTCTTTAGTTAGCAATTGTGCAAAAAGAAGTTTCTTCTCCCCAGGTTTTTGGTATGAAAAAAAACCCTAAAACATTATAATAAAATAAAAATAAATGAGGTGATGCGTTGTGTTGTTTTGAGGTCCTGTTTCAACAAACAGAAAATAATATATCATATGACAACAAACGACCAGGCAATATCCCAATCAAATGTCCCATGCTTTGAATGTCAAAGACCAGGCTGGTGACTTAATTGTTCTGGATATTGTGTCTCTTATCAGACCCTTTCATTAAAAAGAAAATGTTCATCTGAATGGAAGAAGCAGCCGTACTAGACAGGAGAACTAGACAGAGTTGGACAAACAGTTTGTGTGAAACTACTGTGCATTGTTTCAGTTTAAAAATCTTTGCAGAAGTTTTTCTATAGAGTGGTCTATGACTGTCTCCAACCATAGCACTAAAGCAGCATAGTAACTTTCCTCTTTTTTTTTTTTTTTTTTTTTTTTAAAGGTAAGTTTTGTGGGGTGGTCTAGCTTTTGAGTAATCGGGTTTTCAGGTACTTCTATTTGGCCTCATGTTTTCTTGTTCTCTTTTTCTACTTCTATTTGTATGAATTTCACATTTACGAAGATAAAATCGGATAAAATCCAGACAAAGACGGCACATAAGAAATGAACCTCAAGAAGTTCGGAGCTTGGACTCCGAAAATGGTTGCGAAACTATATTTCTATATGGTGCAAATCTCGTGAAGTTCTTTGAGTGCCTAGCTATAGTGGACAGGCATTTGGTGGGCACACCTTTATGGCCTGGGGCCAGACGTGATCTCATTAGACTACGCTTAACTTTTTTTCTGCTGGACAAAATCACTGCTAACAAGAGGACACCCACAACCAAATTCTTGTAGTCCTTCTATGACTTTTATGCTGTTATATAGCTCCTCTAACAGTAGACTACGTCTGCCAAAGCAACTTGACTGCCACATTTCACAAAGCTTACTGGTTTGTGTGCGGTATTTTGGTTAGGTTGCCAGTTTAGTGTGTATCAGGGTTCGCTTGCAGATAGCAATAGTTGAATTCTGGTTCCTCAACGACCTCATATACCCCTTTTCCACCGAAAAAAAATTGGTGTCAACAAGAACTGAACCGGCGCCTAAACTCTGCTGGTCTCGTAGCGAGAACACGTGACGTCACGAGCGGTGGGTGGATTCTTGCACGTAATCGTTGTCTACGTCGATCTCTTTCAACGGTAATAACCCGCAGAATAAGCTGCACTTGGATGCTGAAAGAAATTCTCTACGTTTGTAGAATAACCAGCAAGCAGGAACTGAGTTCGGCCATGTTTGTTTCTGTTTAGTGGGCGTGGTCTGTCCCGTATTCTCACGCGGCTCCCGCTTAGCTCCTGTCTAGTGTAAATGCGGGCCGGTTCTCGGCTGGTTCTCAGTTCAGCACCGGCCGAGCATCAGTGTAGCGGAAAAGAGATAATAGTCTAAAGGATCCAGCAACATCTGGGGGGTCCAGCAACATTTCAGAATATACTATATTGATCCCAGAGGAAATTGCTTGAGTCCTTTGCCTTTAACCCATTCACCAAGTGAAGCAGTGGGCAGCCAGGAACACAGCCCCCGGGGAGCAGTGTGTGGGGATGGTATCTTGCTCAAGAGTACCTCAGTGGTGCCACCAGCAGTTCTGTGATTCAAACCCATAACCTTCTGATTGTAGGAGCAACTCCCTAACCAACACCTGCTGCCGAGAATAATACAGAATGCCGCTAAATACAGGGGGGTCCTCGAGTTACGGCACAGATCCATTCCTTCAACAATGATGTAACCCGAACCCCCTAGTCTAATCACTTACGGATCCTAACGCAGTTCTAAAATCATTTAAAAAATCATAAAAACACGACTAAGCCAAAAGGAAAACTCCTTCACTCAGACACTGCGGTACTGCATCATCTTTCACCACGCGCGACCAAACTAATTTGCCCAAGTAGTCTGTAAGTACGAGGCTAACGGTGCAAGTCGAGTTTGAGTCGGAGCGTCGTAAACACAAAACGTCCAAAAGGCACTGGACTGGTTTCGAAATTTCACCCTCGGTTTGTTGCTCCCTAAACACCAAATTTTGGCCCAAAGTTAGTTGAGGTTAACCCGTGTGTTCTCATTAAGACATCACGTCTGGCCCAGGATGACTACTCACCTTCGTAAAGTGATATAACCCTCAAACAGACTGACTGTATATAATTTGCCGTTCTTTCTTAAAGGTCGTCTTTGTCATTGCTGTATATTTATCTGTTTTACTTACAGAAACGCAGTGATCGGGATCTTGCATTTTTTAGTGATGTACAATGGTATGCTCTCTCTCAGGGGGTAAAAAAAAATTGTAAAAAATAAAGTATTTCTGTGGAAGATAGCCTTTAAAAGTAATACCATGAGGCACACCAAAGACATCAGTCTGGTCTGTTCAAATACTGAAAGCGAAGAGTTCAAATCAAACTTGGGTCACATTATGGGCCTCTTTACACAACACTCTAAAGAATAAAGAAAGGGTAAGTTCATTCTACTCGATTATTCTACTAATAGCCTATAGTACGTGGGTCAAAACATCATCCTAGCGAATGCCTCAACTTTGACTTGCGTACAAGAAAATGTATAAAACGAAAAAGGACAAGGAAAGCTATAGGGAAAAGCAATTACTTCATCCATTTTTTTGATCAAGGTTACACGGTTATGTAAACTTGCCACATTTTTTTTTTTCTCAATCCATCGGCAATTTTTAATATATCTATCTAAATTACACTTTACTAAAATAAAAGCAATTATAATATATATTTCTGATGTGGTATTTCGTACACTGCAAAAAAAACAAATACTCTCTTATTCTCTTAACTATCTTGTCATATCTTGTTTTCTATTCACATATGTCAGGGTGATTATTACCATGTATCTCTCAATGTTGAAAAAATAAAAAAAAAAAGTCCTGCCTAAAATATTTGAGTCTAATAAAATATATTAGAATGAGGTGGGCAGGAACTGGAGGTAAGAAAGTGTCACCATGGAGATGTTAAAATTAGTGCTGGAAAGAAGAAGGAAACCGTCCTGAAGGACTCTTTTGATTTAAGGACTATTTCAAACGGATTTGTCTGGTGTGCTGTGTGTGACTGCGGTCACTGTTTAAGAAGCTCGGCTGGAGGGAAGGGTAAATTGGGGGCCGGTGGTTCGGTGGGTCACCACAGTAACCCAGAAAGGTTAAGTGCCTTCAGCTGAAATCAAAGTGCTTCTTTTGAGTAATCTGTATGGTTTTCAAATTGTCATTCCCATAGTTTTGATTATGGTCACAGTGCATAAACGCAGGATCGTCAATCTGTGCAGTTTATCTGCCTCCTTTCTTACTTTTTTGTTCCTTCTTTCTTTCTTTTTTACTCTTATACGGCTTTCTACAATGTTTATTTTTCACCGATACCTTTCAGTAGAAAAGTACATAGGAGCTGAAACTGGCCTTACTTTATATATATATATATATATATGTGTGTGTGTGTTTGTGTATATATATATATATATATATATATATATATATATATATATATATATATCCTACAGGGGTGCCTTTAAATGTAATAAACGGATACAAAATAACTGCCTTTGACATGTCTGAAATTGACTGAATTACTGAAGAATATACTATTTGGCCTAAAATGCAGAGATAATTTTTGAATTTCAATATCACAACTTCATTCCTTCACTAATTTCTTTCCACTCCTGGCTGTAAAGACGGTTTTAGTTTAAGGGCAAACAAATGTTACCTGACTTTTTTTTTTAACGCTTAATAGAATAGAGACAATATAGCAAGTTAGGTCTCACATTTGTAAGAGCAAAAACAAAAACTTGCTCACTTCAAACTATTTTTTTTTCTAGTTTTAGAAGACAGTTTACTACATTAATTTTTGCCTTTTTTTTCCTACTCATATTATTATTCTTTTTTGTAAAGTATGCAGTACCACGCCTTAAGGCCTGCTGATGCTGCCTCCTAACTAAAAAAAAATTGTGAGAAAAAAAGGGAGAGGTTTACCTAAAGTATAGACAGAAAGCCTAAATAAAAGCTCCATGGTATTCTCATTTCCTATGATTTTCTTCCTTTTCAGAAATAAAGGATTTCCTCCAGGCTCATTCGAAAGCTTTTGTGCGCTTCAATTAAGGCTTCTATGTGTTCAAGTGTTTTGTTTTACATTGCCCCACCCATTAGGGGAGCCCTAAAGCTCCTCTGCCCAGAGCCGCCTTAGGTGACCGGGCCTGCAGCAGGCCAGGGTGGGGTAGGAGCCTCATTGAAAGGCCTGGTGGAAGCGAGGCAGGGTGGTCGTGCTGAGGCTGGAGCTAAACACTGGCGGAAGTGGGTGCAGGGGCCCGAGACCCCCGCCGGAGCCTGGCTGCTCCTGAGGTTGAGGTTGCAAAGAGGTAAGAGGCACTGCGGCTGTCGCTGTGGCAGCGTGTGGCTCGGCAGCATGGGAAGATGCTGACGATGACGAGGAAGAGGAGGCAGTGGAGGAAGTGGAGTAGCCCATCACCAGGCCTCCCGAGCCCATGGGGGCACTGTAGGGAGGCAGGTTGAGCGGAAAGAAGCCCAGCAGGTGAGAGAAGTCCATGTTAGCAGCACACAGGGATTCAGCGATGACAGCGGGGCTCTTAGACAGGAGGGCATCGCCGCACAGTTCGTCCGTCAGGCCTGGCGGAGGCTCCAGACCATCCTTGTTCGGCGAGGCAGTTGAATGGTGGTCGGCCGAAGGTGGTGGCGGAACTGGCAGGCCACTCTGCAGATCCATCAGGAAACTCTCCATTTCCACCTTCAGGGGCTTCTCCAGCAAGTATGAGGTAGATCCGAGCTGGTACTTGGGCGGTGGCTGAGGGTGCTGTTGCTGCGGGTGCTGTTGCTGTAAGGGGGGATGCTGTTGGTGTGGTGGGGGTGGGGAAGGGTGAGGGTGAGGGTGGTGATGGTGTGGATGGTGGTGGTGATGATGATGTGAGTGGTGGTGGTGCAGGGTTGAAGGAGGCTCCATGGGGCAACCCATACCCATAGCAGCAGACAACGATCCAGGAACCAAGGAGTGATGGTGGCCCATTCCTGGATTGGACATGGCCGGGAGGTGGTGAGGGTTGTACATGCCCATGGGGAAGGGGGTGCCACTGCGGAAAGGCTTGGCCATCATGGAGTCCTTGGTGGGGCCCATGCTACACATCATTGGACTGAGCTCTTCCTTGACGGCACAAGGCGGAGATCCAGACCCGAGCAAGCCCAGCATATCTGGCGGTTCCGTCTTGATCTTCAGCAGCTCCTGCGAGTGGCTCTTCTTGACGTGTCGCGTGAGGTGGTCCTTCCTTCCAAAGCGCTGGGCACAGTACTGGCACAAGAAATCTTTGCGGCCTGTGTGGACTACCATATGCCGGCGGACGTCCTTGCGGGTGTAGAAGCGGCGGTCGCAGTGGTCGCACGGGTGTTTCTTCTCCTTGGTACCACCTGAAGATTTGCCTGAGTGGCTCTTGAGGTGTTCCAAGAGGGCAGGAGTGCTCTCGTAGCTCTGCAGGCACACCTTGCAAGTCAGGTCGCCCGCCGTGGCCGAGTGCATGGCTATGTGGCGCTTGTAGCCTAGCTTTGTGTTATAATGCTTGCCACACTCCTCACACTTGAAGGCCTCTTTGTTAGGGTCGTGGGTCTGTAGGTGGTTCTTCAGGTGATCTTTACGATGGAACATCTTCTCACAGAATGAGCACTGGTGGGTCTTCTGTGGGGAGTGTGTGGCCATATGCCTGCAGTTGGAAGAGAGAGACGAGGCTTTTAATAAGTGGATAAAAAAAAACAAAGAATGGAGGCTTCTCGGTCACACACGTGACATTTGCCAAACTAAACACAATGCTGCTGGAGACATCTGGAGCACCAGCAGCGCTCTCTGAGAACCATGCGGATCATTTTTTGCTCCCTTTTTGAGACTTAACGTCTAACTGAATTGCTAATACCATTCTCACAAGAATACTCTGTGATACCAAATTTTTCCCCTTTTTTGCACTCGGAGAATATCGCAGGGATACCTACATTTTTTCTGTTTATGGTGGGCAAAAAACCCAGAATAGAAATAAAGGAAGTAGGTATGTAATACACAGCACATTTAATGACAGCATTCTATATTTTGTTAATAAAATGCTTAAAAACAAAAATTTCACTGAAAGATTTCAAATATAGCTGCACACAGATCAAGATTGACTTGGGAACGTTCTGCTTAACAGATGTGCAACTTACCATTCAGCACCTTTCTACTCAGTCTAATTATCCCCTATGGAATTATAGATTTTTAGGTCATTATAAACAATTAATTGATGTAGCCATCTTTTGTTCCAATATACACACTGTTTAATGTGAACAGCCCCATCTAGTGGCCAATTAACGTGTTAGGGAATACTTCCACACATTTGTATAATAATATTGAGTTTTATAAAGTTTAATCCTGTCAAAAGCCCACTTTGCTTAAAATGGGTCAATTATTCAATTCAATTCAATTTTATTTCTATAGCGCTTTTTACAACCAGGTTATGACAAAGCAGCTTTACAGAGTCCAGGTCCGAGCCCCTAGTGAGTAAACCAGAGGCGACGGAGGCGAGGAAAACCTCCCTCAGCAGGAGGAAGAAACCTCGGGAGGAACCAAGACTCAAAGGGGAACCCGTCCTCCTCAGGTCGACCCAGAGAAAGGAACGAGAATAGAGATTAAATACAGGAGAGAGCCTCAGTGAGTGAGGTTTTAGGCAGATAGGCCCTCTATGGCCAACAGAGTTGGTTTGATTAAGTGTCCAGAGAGGTAAATATTGTTGGAAGGGGAACAGAGAGTCTGTAGTGCATGAAATTACTTCAATTATTGTGTCATCATTAACACCTTTCATTCAAAGCAGCTCAAATAGGCAACCTGCACCATTTCAGCTTAATTAATAAGGCAATGACTGAGAAACAGTTTTGCAATTCAGAGGTTCCTTAAGATTAACAGGCACCGTTTGTGTATAATGCTTGTTCTGCTGTTGTGCAGTATTTTTGATCATGTGCAATTCTTCTGACTATCCCCTTCCCTGTTCATCCACTTAACTTGCACTGTGTATACACTGTTTACCCATATCTTTACTTATATTTATACAGCGAGAAATTGTTTATTGTTTTATATTGATTTTTTTGATCGTAATTTTTGATCCTACGGATCCTGTTAAACTGTCTTTCTCACTACTGCTGCTGTTTCTAAGGAATTTCCCCATTGTGGGATTAATAAAGTCAATCTGATCTAATCTAATCTAATCTAACCAGCCATGGACAACCTCATAATCACTTGATGCATAAGCATGTTAAGTGTTATGAGAACTCTTTGCTCCCAAACAGAAGGATCAATTAGTTCACAATGGCCATATTGTTTACTTTTGACATTTATTAATATTCAGACTCTTGAGAACATTTTGACACCAATGCAAATAAAGAGCAATAAAGAGCAGCTGGTAAAAGAAGGCATGGCATAATGTGCAAAACTGAGCCCATTTTTGTGGGAGGAGCTTAAAGGTCCAAAATGCAGATATGAACTGTTTTCCATTAACGAGCAAGAGGAAGAAATTCGCCTCTAAGCTTTATAGTTCAGGAGCGAGGGACACAAACGCTAACAACTTTGCTGTAGCACCACCATCAGGTATGCGGGTCCTACACCTTTCCTCAAAATATGATCTTGGCTGCCCATGCAGTGAATCAGAATACTGCACTGAAAAAAAAAACATTAATAAATGAAGTCAAATGAGTTAAATGGAAGTGGTCCAAAATGACGCTATTCCTTTACTTTCCAGTGGTTTTTTTGGTGTTAAGTTACTGTTTTGGAGTGTTTATTTCCCAACAGAGATGATGTACTACAAAAATGTTAGTGCTATTACTGGGCAGAAGAGTGGGGTAACTGCTTGGCAGGTCAAAATCAAACATCTTCAGGGGTCAGCTCTGGCCTGCGGGTCATGTTTTCGTAGCCCTGGTGTAAACTGAGGACCTACCTGTAGAGCTTATATTTGGAACTGAAGGCCTTTGGGCAGTGGGGCTGGGAACAGTGGAAGGGTTTCTCTCCCGCGTGACAGAAGGCGTGGAGTCGGAGTTTGTCCTGCGAGCTGAAGAGGGCACCACACACCAAACACTCGCTCCCGCTCGCTCTCTCCTGCTTCTCCGTCTCCCTCTGCCTCTCTATCTCGTGCTCTCGTCCTCTCTCCGTCCTCACGTGAGCTTGACCTCCAAACAGCTTGGCGGCGGCTCGTCGATCCTCGTCCTCCGGTGTCAGTGCGGTAATGTGACGGTGGGCATCGGCGGCAGCTGCTGCCATGGCAGCCCTAGGTTGCCGTTGCCATTGAAACCCGGCCGTGGCTGCCCTGCCTTCCAGGCCCTGCTTGCTTTTTGCCTGGGGTTGAGGTTTAAAGGGCAGTGTGTGTGTGTGTGTGTGTGTGTGTGTGTGTGTGTGTGTATGTGTGTGTGTGTGTGTGTAGAGAGGGGCTTATACACTCTTTTCTTCAATCTGCAACAGACAACACAAAGAAACCTCAAACTTTGCTTCGTATTGCAGTGACTCGACCTCTGGTGTCGACTTTTTGACTCAAACTTACCTTTCTGATCATGTAGAACCTCCAGAAGAAACGGCTCACCCAGTCCCAACTGCTGTGGGTGGGGCTGAGTAGGTACTAGTACTGCTCATTTTGTTTGCTCTGCAAGAAAATAAAACAGAAATCTTGGGGTTAGTGTTGTATTACAGATTCAAATTTCAAAAATCAAAAATGTACACATTTTTTTTCCCACTTGCCCCATATATAGTCAATTATGTCTAGTGACCAGTTTTGGAGCTACAAGGCTCAACACTAAAAGTCACAACTTAAACAACATCCAGCTCTTCATTAAGGGTTGCACAGGTTCCGGGGTCAGTGGTGTGGACCTCCAGTCCTGGAGGGCCGTGGTCCAGCACGTTTTGGTGATTTCCCTGCTCAGACACACCTCGCCAGATAATTGTCAGATTTAATGAATGTGTTTGAGGAAGAGAACCATCAAACTTTGCTAGACACTGGCCCTCCAGGACCAGAACTTGACACCCCCTGCTGTATGTGGTGTAGGATCCGGTATGGCTATGGCTGTGAGCTATAAAAAGGAGGTTCACAGCTAAAAGCAGGGTTTTCAGACAATATCAGGTCCGAAGAGGATTAATTTGGGTCATATGCCTCGTAGTAATGGTCACAAAAACTGATTCTAGATCAGCATTTCTTTTTCCAAAGTGGTTTTTACAATTATCTGAAATGTAATTGTCTACATTATTTGACTCGTTTGTTTTTTATAGTTTACAGGAAGTCATACTAAATCATGACCACATGTCTGCATGACCTCGATGAGATTTGAGTGGTCCGACACAAAGTTTGCTGATGTACAGCACCGGAAACAAATAAGAGACCACTGCAGCTTATTTTTAAATCAGCATCTCTATGAGTGTGAACCCATTCCAGTCCAGTGTCTGTTAAACTCCTACACAAACACCTGATTCTGCTTCATGAGGGACTGATCAGTGATCAGCTGAATCACATCTTATTTAATGAGGAAAAGTATAAAACACTGCTGTAATCGACGCTCTCCTCTCACACTGAGACCAGTTGGAGGTGAAACACTACTAGAAGCTCCTCAAAGCTCATTATTGCCATTTTGTTTAAGAGGGAACCAGAGATTAGTTTTCTTTAAATCATTCAGGTTCTGTAAACGCTGCAGCATTTCTCTTATTCTGATTTTTTGTCATTTCCTTTAAAATGATGCTTTAAAGAACAATATTTTTATTTGAAAATGAGGAGAAATATTGTCAGCAGCGAAGCTGTTCAGTTCAATACTTTAAAAGATTAAACCTGAGAGACTTTTATTTTGTTTTCTGGAGCTGTATTTCTGGAGATGATTACTGAGTATTGCATTACAGTTAGCCATGTGAGCCTCAGAGCTTCAGTTTTAAAGATACAAAACTTGGACACCAAACAAGTCCTAGCGATCAGCTGCATCTGGGATAAGGACGAAAATGCATAAATTAAGACTTTTCTATTTTTTTTGTTCCTTTATTTCTGCAGCAAAAGTTGGTGAACTGGGTCATTCTTGCTCATATTAAGTCATTCTTGGAGGTTGACGTTGTCTAATGGTGGTGCTCAGTAACTCTAGCCTAGGGCTGGGCGATTAATCGAAAAGTAATCAAAATCGACATTCAGATCATACAATCGATCAAATTTTTCCAGGTCGATTATTTCGATTACATTCCCTTTAAAAACACTACCGCGTGTGGAGTCATGTGACCCCGCTCAGTTACGTTACGTTATTCCGCCGACATGTCGAGCACGGAGAGCTTAAACACTG
>JBBIGB010000135.1:544766-556294 GCA_037577075.1 Alestopetersius hilgendorfi
GAACGAGAGAGAGAGAGAGAGAGAGAGAGAAAGAGAGAGAAAGGGAGAGAGAGAGAGAGAGAGAGAGAGAGAGAGAGACAGACAGACAGACAGAAAGAGCTAAAATATCAAGGTGAAAGTCATCATAGCTTGCATAGTACAGACCCAACTCCCAACCCAGCTTTGTGAATAGATTAACGGCGATATTTTTTTAATCGCGCGATAAAAGTCTCACATTAACGCAGTGCATTAACGCCGATAACGGCCCACCACTAATATATATATAAATATTGTAAGCTATGTGGTTTTTAAATCTGTCAGTGTTTCTAAGTGGCAGTCAGTGTTTCCTAAATACATTTCCTAAATTCCCAAAGACAGAATGTGGACCAGTGAGGGGAAAGGAAGAAAGACATTGATGCACAACATGGCAAAACGTTCATGATGTCTGCTTTGTTAGAACAGACAAGAAACACCACCAAATAGTACAGCGCACACACTACACTGCTCTAAACCCAATTCATCACTTGACTCTCACAATTATTCGATTTCAATCAATTCAAATAGTGATTACTTGAATGCAGTGTTTCTTAAACATACCACGGGACGCTGTGGGTGTCTTGGCTCAGAGTATATTGCCAAACAAACTACAAACCCCCTGAAGCGACATTTCCAGAAGTTTAAAAAGGATTCATTGTTCCAAAACTTTGGGTCTTTAAGCGATAGAGTATTAGACCAATGTGGTCAAGTCTAAAACCACTGCTAGGGATAGAGGACGAAGTAGGGCTGGGCGATTAATCGAAAAGCAATTGAAATCGACATTCAGAATCTATAACCGATCACATTCTTCCAGGTGGATTATTTCGATTACTCTCCCTTTAAAAACACTACCGCGTGTGGAGTCACGTGACCCCGCTCCGTCATGTTACGTTATTTCGCCGACATGTCGAGCACGGAGAGCTCTGAGCGACTTGTTAGTGAACTATTTAAAATAAATAAAATAATCGTTCATTAATTGTAATCGAGTTAAAATGTTCAATTCATTGAGATTTTGATTTTAGGCCAAATCGCCCAACCCTAGAACAAAGCACGGATAGATGTGGCTGTAGGGCGTGTAAGAGGGTGAGAAAAGAGATGAAGGGGTGCAGCTTTGCACGGTGTTAGCGGTGGGCTCCCCATGATGGATTGAGTTAGCCACTGAAAAGCTACAGCTGCGCTTGCTGTTTTCAGAAGCAAGGCTCCAGCTCAGCAACAGTGGCAGCATGTGCTTGAAAGCATGTAGCGTCTTCCTACTACCTCAAAACACCACATACTGCAAGGGAAGTCAGAATGTGTGCCAGCGAGGGGAAAGAAAGACATCTATATTGGAGTTGGGCAATATGGCAAAAACACAATACTGCAACAGATTTGAAAAAAAAAAAATCTACAGTACTACAGTACAATGAATTACAATGAACATCTCAGGCACTGCTCAAAACCTGATTAATCGATCGTTATTAATATCGTTACGTTTGGCACAATTATGATCAATGAAAATGTATGTTCATATTGAACTGGCTTTGTGACTTGAATGTACTATAGTTATAGTTATAGTTATAGTTATGCACCTCATGTGTGTGAAAACGGATGGAATGTTTGCTGTTATGAACTGTATATATTAGAAATTGTAGCTGAACTACTTGAATCTGTTTGTAATGTCATCTGAAGTTAAATTGTGTTCTTTAGGTACTGATTATATCCACGTGCTATGAAAAGCAACTGTTAACTAAAGATGATTACTGGTCTATGATCATATATGCAAAACTATATGTCCTTAAAGAAAGCCCTTGCTTGTGCAAACTTGGAGATTTATCATTAAAATAATTATTTGCATTATTTTGGGATTCTTAAGGGACCACATTTACAGTATTTTATCTCAATGTCCCTAAAAACTCATCAGAACAATTAAAGTGTCGAATCCACCGTAGGATAAAAACCTTAGAAGTGTTTACAGGCTACATCACACCCCTACATTACACTTTATTTTTGGAAATGTGTTTGTTCCACACAAGCTCTTAAAAGAACCATTTCTGTAAATGAGAAGCTACGTTCTCCAGTTCGTCTAACCTTCATCTGACACAATACAAAGAGAAAAGTTCCATGTTAATTAAAGTTTTTTTTAGGGATGCACCGATTGCAATTTTCTTGGCCGATTCCGATTACCGATTTTTTTGTGAGTGTGATCGGCCGATACCGAGTTTTCCGATACCGATTTTTCCCCCCAGATAACAGAAAATTAGAGCTGCTGCATGTAGTCAACACAACAACAACAACTTTTTAATGTAACGTGGGAGTTACTTTCCCCGTTTACTGGTTACTTTTATAATAGTGACATATGATAGTGGCAGCTCTACAGCAAATAGAAACAAAAATCTAATTTTCTTTAATTTAAAGCTTTTTTTTCATAACATGTTCTTTACAAATTTAAATGAATAAAATGTAATACATAAACAAATAAATAACCCCCCAAAAAAGATCGGTTTGAAATCGGAAATACGTGTGAGTGATCGGCCGATCAGGCCAAAAATTGGCCGTTTCCGATCCCTGGCCGATCGATCGGTGCATCCCTAGTTTTTTTCCCCCACAACCCTCTGTCCTGGTCAAGAACCATTTAGGACCTTCATTTATACGAGTGTGTGCACGGCATTAAGATCGATCCGTGGTTCCTTCGTTTGGTCCGTCGGCTCAGAGAGAAGCGCTGCCAAGATCAGCTCGCGCTGCTTCGGGATGCGTCCCCTCCCAATAGGAAGGTTCATTAGGTTCGGGTTCGCCATCACAGCCATTAGTGTTTATACATCACTCCGGAGCCGATGGCCCGCTCTCGCTCGTAAACTCTGATCCTCATCGTTTCCGCTGCTGCTCTGAGACTCAGTTTTTAAAGCTTAATAAGAATGTTAAATACCTTATCAAACGCTAATGGAAGCTGGAAGGAAAAAAAAAAAAAAGCTGTTTCTGCAGGTTCTTATTTGCATTTCCAGTGTTGTAATCATCTGTGAATGTACAGATGGACAAAAGAACAATTTCGTGGTGAATAAACCTGGACACCGAGTTCTAACATTTGTACAATAATATGAGCTCCATGCTTTAGCTTCATGTACAATAACCAATAATTACTGAGCAATAACATCATTCTCTCCTGTAATAGCTGAACGATAGGACGTCATATAGCTATAAATCAAGTGGATAAAGTATAAATAAAGCATATTTTAAACTGGACAAGTGTTTTTGTTTCCCATTATACACTTTAGTTGTGAGCCGTGATTGAAGATCCTAATAAAACACTATGACCTCAAAGCCCAAGAAAACAAACATTTTCATTCCTCTAAGACTGACAAATGTGAAAATGCTGGGACTGGGGAGAGTTATACTGGCCTCGTGAACTTGGCCTGATTTTATCTCTCTCTTTCTCTCCCCCCTCTGCCCCCCCACATTCTCTTTTATGGGGTGACTGGGTGACCAGGGCACCCACAGGGTTCAACAATCTTCACTGCTACTGTTCATGAAACGCTGCAGCACTAAGCCAAATAAATACTCCCCGCTGCCGTGTTCCGATATGAACTGAAATACACAGCCGCACAAACACATGCGCTGGGTGACCGCACACACACACACACACACACACACACACACACACATAAACACATGCAGCCAGAGCTGAAAAGCCAAGTCCGGGCACCTTTTTTCAGATCTCCAAACTCTTCTTTACCCCACAGCTCTTAGACGAAGAACAAGAATCGTTCAATTTTCTCAATTAAAAAGGCGACTAAAACACACTGACATTTACAGAAAAGCATTTTGTGGTGTTCCTAAAACAGACAGCAAAATTACGAAACAGCATTCCCAAAGCTGTGTATTAAATTTCTTTCTGAAACTATTATTATTAATCATGCATTCACCAGGTGTTGCCGTCTAGGTTTGCCACTTGAAAGAGAAACAACAACAATGCCTTGTTTACATCTGCATTGAACCTGTATCATGTCTTGAAGCAAAGCCCCCACACACTATCGTATCGTGATACTGCTGTAAAGGTTTAAAAGCCAAGAAGCCAACAGCAGCATCTCAGATGTCTTCAGATGATGACACGCGTTTCTAGATGCAGGTAGTGACTAGTTGCATTTTGTCCGTTCCAAGTCATTTGAAGCGCTTTCCTGTTATATGATATAATTACTACTGTTTAACTCACATTGTTACATTATTGACAGCATCTGGACAAACTGGACATACCACAGACTTTCCAACTTTTTATTTTAGACCAAAAGTGCTTCCAAAAGGGGAGAAACGCTTCACTTCTGCAGTTTTGTTTTTTTTTGGTTCTTCTACTCGGGCTGTTTTCTGGAAAGGTCCCATTCTTGAGAATGTGTTTAGGCTACTTAACACTCCTCCATCGATGTCTGCACTCTTCCAGCCTCAGTGTCAGCATCTCATCTGTGTATCTTCCTTCCAACAGTAAACCACGGAAGATTTTTTTCCTCCCTCGTTCCATGTTCGGGTATTAACTAGCACTTGCATCTTCTGGAGCCTGTTCTACCCATTAACCCCTCTGATGCTCTTTTCTCATGATAATCAGCCTGTTTCCCACCAAGGAGCCACAGGATTGTGGGACGCTTTGAGAAGAGTAACCCCCCTCGATGCACATGCTTTCTCTCTCTCTCCCTCTCTCTCTCTCTCTCTCTTTCTCCCCCCTCACACATCCACACTGAATCAGGCATGTAATGTGCTGCCTTTTCAGAGAGCACATGGACAGATGTAGTATGAAAAAGTTCTGGGAGGCTGTTTTGTGGAAGAGAAGAACGCCGCGCTCTTAAAAATAAAAGGCGCCTAAACAGTTCCATTCCTTTTAACCGTGCAAAACCTTTACATCAAGCTTATTAAACATTAAAAAAAAAAGGTTCTTAACACTCACACATCTCATTTCCGTCTACAGTGATGTTCTTTAGGGAAGCAAAAGTGGTTCTCCTACATGCACCTTTATTCTACGTGCGCCTAAGCGCCTCAGATGTGCCGCTATACCGCACACAGGGATTGATCTGAGATGCATCATATCCAACGTACATCACATATCAGAATCACGTATCAGGTGCTGAAAGATGAGGAAAAGTTCATGCGGCTTATTTCAATGATCGACTGCAGGGCGACAAACAACACGGGAGATATCGCAGTCTTCGGAACTATGGCAAGGAAATACAAACAAGCATCAGTTGCGTGAATTTTCAACGCAACCGTGTGAATTTTCTTGTCTGTATATGATAAAAACGAGATCTGACATCTTCAGCAATGGGACAAAACTACACCCAGATTAAGACTAGGCTGAAAAAAAAAAGGTGTAACGCCTCACAGACTAAAAGATGTGTTTCAGCATGCAAAAGACACAGCAATGTCAATAACAAAAGCACCGTCTCGTGACGATCTCACTTCCATTTCCTTATTATGTAGCTCGAGGCAGTGGAAGTGGGGGCCTCGATGGAGCATGCTTAGCTCGCACTCCAACGCTTGCAGCTCAATGCCGCTTTGCAATCCCAAAGTACAACCTGTTCCCTTCCAGCTCTCAGGAGAAAGCGGCACGGGGGTGATGTGACTTCGGCTTCTCCTCGAATCAAGCCAATGCATCTGCACTTAAGAACCATGCGCCCTTCCAAATGATGCAACCCTCCATTTCACCCACATGGGTGCCTGCGAATGGACGTTCTCCCAAAGCACATGGACACACAGCTACAGGTGCCATGTCACATCAGTGGCAGTAAAGCTGTAATAACCTCAGAAGATCATGCGCAGGAGTGACTCGCGGCTCATAACAACGCACAAACGCGTTTTAGCAATCATAGAGACTATTTTTTCACAGATGCATCTCTTTCGCAAAAAGCC
The DNA here is from genome assembly GCA_037577075.1 of Alestopetersius hilgendorfi. Classification (NCBI taxonomy): domain Eukaryota; kingdom Metazoa; phylum Chordata; class Actinopteri; order Characiformes; family Alestidae; genus Alestopetersius; species Alestopetersius hilgendorfi. The sequence goes on from JBBIGB010000135.1 coordinate 550,644, forward strand.
AAGCACCTTGGTTAGACTGAGAGATGCTTTAACTTCTGTCATGTGACGATAGGCTAAAATCTTTAGCTTGAAACTAATCACATTTCATGAGAAGATGACAAATGGGTCCAAAAGTACTCCAAGCTTGACTAAAAAGGACCTTTTTATTAAGTTACACCCAGAAGACACTACTGAGAGGGCGTGCTAACTGGCTAACAACAACCTGCTAAAAGCCCAATGGGTAACAGTGAACTGTATAAGCTGCAGTAAACAAAAACAAGTGAATACGAAATGAGCTAAAGTCCTACATGTGGGATAAACCCACCCCCCAATATCCAGACTATATCCCGTTTGGACACACACACACACTCTCTCTCTCTCTCTCTCTCTCTCTCTCTCTCTCTCTCACACACACACACACACACACACAAACACACACACACACACACACACACACACAAGTACAATCTCCAGCACAACAAAACTGTAAACAAAGTTCCAAAAACTTCACAATCCGTCCCAATGTGTGGCAAACAAGAAGGCAACAAGAAAGTATTCTACCACACACACACACACACACACACACACACAAACACACACACACACACACGGGTCGAGCGAAACGGCGAAAACATTCTATTTAGAGCCTCGAAATCAGTCGGTGAAGTGTTGGACAGTGTGACGCGGAGCAAAAGAAAGTGAACAAACGAAAAAGAAAAACCCAAACAAACAAACAAGTGACGTTTCACGCGGTGGCTCGCGGCTCTCCTTCGGCTGAGCTCGTGCTCGCTGTCCTCGACAAAGTTTTTTTTTTTAATCGGAGAAAAAACTGAAAAACTGGAGAAAAAAAACACTCGTCCGAGCCCCAATGTCACGTCGAACATCAGTCGGTGCGGGCGGGGAAACGCTCGCCTCGGTCCCCAACTCATGTTTATCGAAGTTTTTATTTATTTATTTGTTTGTTTACTGATAAATTACGCCTGCCATTAAAAAAAACCACAGTTTTAGCAAATATTCAAACACACCGCAGCGGCAACGAGCGAACCGAAATGACGGAACGGAGAGAGAGAGGGGGGGGGGGGGGGTATAACAAATATAACAACACCGGGGGGTTTATGCGATTTAAGAAAATCGATCATCGACGTTTTCGGTCGTGGATGTAATTCGTGCGTCTAAAACAATGAATTAAAACAAACGAACAAACAAACAAACGTGCACGCGTCGGAACGTGCAGCCACACTTTGGGAGAAGTTGCACAAAAATAATAAAAGAAGCAAGCAAGCGGTTACCCCAGCACACACACACACACACACACACACAGAAACTTTCCAGCAGCATTAGTCAATTTGGCAAGGAAAGAAAAAATGGTCCGGTAACATTCCAGCAGCCAGCCACGCGCGAACTCACCGTGGGAGAGCCCACGCAGCCGGTCCCGCTCCGCGCCGTCTTCTCCCGGTGCGTCGGTTTTGTTGTTTTGCGCTGTTATTTTTTTGGTGCAATTTTTTTTTTGTGCTACTTTGTTGCGGGGCCTGAGTGGCTCGCTCTCCTCCAGGCTGCAGCGCCAGAGTTATGGGGCGCGAGCATTGTGGGAGTGTGACGTCAGGGCCACTTTCACAAACTTTGGCTGGTAAAACTACAACTCTCTTTTTTTTTTCTCCCTTCCACACTCGTTCACGGTGCGTTATAAACGCTTAATAACACGCAGAACCACGACGTGTCCACTGTTTTTTCCCAGAAACTCTCGATTCCGGCAGTAGTGAATGATCTTCCAGAGCTCACAGTAAATACGTTCGCTGAATGTAAACGGGGCCAGAGCCTCAGTATGTCAATGTATTACACTTTTTTATAAAGAAATGTTGCCAGAACTCACTGTGAGCGCGTTTTCTGAACGTAAAAAGGGCGGAGAGAACACGTATGACAACGTGAAAAACAGACATTTAGTCTGTTTTTAAGTTAAATGTTAAAAAAAATACATTGAAATTACAATAGATCAGTACCTTTTTTTTAAAAAAAAAAAAAATCCGAATTATGTTGTAAAGGCAGTAATGAAATATCTTCTGTTAGTTAGCAAGATATAAAAAAAAACATTCTCACTTACAGCAAGTTAAAAAAAACAGACGTTTAGTTTATTATGACATCCATTTATGTGAGTACATAGATTGAGAATGTGCAGGATAGTTCAATGTAAAAGGAGCCAGAGTGTATCAATGCTTTTTTATCACAAATTTTGTTGAAGTATCTGCCAGATTTCATTGTAAATAAGTTAAATGTTAAAAAAAAAAGGCTGAGAGGAGACTTTTCTCACTATAACAAGGTGAAAAACAGACATTTATGGAAGGTACGGGTTAGAAATACTATGAAATTTGAACAAGACGCAGAGACTCGGTATATAAGTGTAGGATATGATGCTTTTTATTATGCCATTGGGCTGTGAGGACTGGAGAAGAACCTTTTTTTTACAACTACAACAAACACCTGCTATGAAAAATCGACGTGTAGTTTCTAATGACATCCATTTATGTTTAGAAAATGTTAGAAAGCTTAAACAAGATTCAAAATATGCAGGATAGTTGAATGTAAAAGGGGTCAGAATCTCAAAATGTCAATTATTATTATTTTTTTTAATCTGAATTTTGTTGAAGTATCTGCCAGACCTGCCTGTAAACAGCTGTGAGGATTTGAGAAGAAACTTTTTGTACTTACACCAGACGCCTGAAGTGAAAAATAGACATTTAGTTTACTGTAATGTTCATTTACGCCAGTAAAATGTTAAAGACTACGGTGAAATTCGAACAAAATTAAAAAAGGGCAGGGTATGGTACATTCAGGCTGGTGGTAATTGCTAAGAGAGAACAGGGCTACCATTTCTGGGATTAATATTGCGTGACATTCTGGGCTTTATTACAGCAGATTACATTCATTAACTGTGAGAGACAGCACTTCTATTGATTTAATTATAGTGAGGCTATTAAGGCCAATAAACACAATTAAACATGTAGATTAGAGAAACAATTATGCTAAAGATTATAGCATTATATATATATATATATATAAAATCATACATCATACTTTTATTAAGTGCTATAATTTTTTTGCATAATTAACGTTTGCATTCCCATTAAAATCAGTTCATGAATATTCAGGACTGTTCCCAGGGCTATAGGTCCCACTGATTTCAATAGATTACATGCATGTTCTAGAAGTGGTGGAGATGCTGCAGCTGTAAGGAGAGGAGACTCCCACGTGCTCTCTCTCTCTCTCTGTCTCTCTCCACTTTGTGTTTTGGGGCGAAAGAATCACTTCCAGGGCACTGGAGCCCATTTCCTTAGCGCCCCTGCCCCCCTCCTCACGACCCTCCCTGCTGGATGTGTGTGTGTGTGTGTGGTTGTGTGTGAGAGAGAGTGAGAGAGAGAGAGAGTAGGGGGTTGGGGGTCTTCAGAAAGGGTTGCAGCTCCATGCACAGGCGAAAAGCACGTTTCTCTAGTTTTTTGACGTTCAAAGTGAGGAGTTTCCCTCCAGGGAGCCCTGCAGCCCTGAGACGCTGCAGCGCGCGCACAGACCACCACGCCTTTCTCTGTTTGCTTGTTTGTTTGTTTGTTTGTTTGTTTGTTTGTTTGGCAGAAGGTGTAAAGGAACCACTGATCTTTTCCAAACTTTTCCCAAAAAATGCTAGTGAACACGAACAAGACCTTCTGAACGTATCAGTATCTTCTTTCCAAGCGGATCAGAGTGTTTTAACTTGTGAAACTGAGTGCTTTTTTTTTTTTTTTATGCACGAACTCATTTTCTCTTTGGTTCTTCACAGGTTTTTCAACATTTTCTCTTTGGTTTTTCAACATTTTAAGCCCGATTTTATTCTTAATTTCGAGGTTGAAATTTGCCCTATCCAAAAAAGAAAGAACTGGCTTTGAGAACTGGCAAGTTTTGTTTTCACCAAAGGATTTGTTTATATTCCCGTTTGATTCCACTCGAGACTGTAAACAACTAATAGGGCTTCTGTAAAGCATTACAATGTTTTAATTGCTTGACGTGCACGAGCTTTCAGTGTCACAATTAAAGTCCTACAGTCCTCCTGTTATGGGTTTCTATGAGAATACATGCACAACATTCATCACCTTGAATGGTTTGTTTTGTTTTAAAGTTCAACAAAAATGTCCCTTTTTTTGGCAATTTATGATCAATATAAAGATGGAAGGATCGTGCTACAGCCTAAAATGAAAACTGTCTTTGTACAAAAAAAGACAATAAAAAGAAAGCAACATTCTATTATCTGTTCTATTTCAAAATCATCATAAAAAGTTCTTACTGGCCACCTAAACTGTAATCAAAACGTTAAAACTGCACGGGTTAGAAGTCTTGAAGGTTGTTGAATACTGAGGTCAGGCCAGTCTAAGTGGATATACACCATTTCCATTTAAACTGCTTTATTTGGTGGAAGGTACAGCGATCAGTTCTGGATGAAGTCTGATGTGTTTTTGGTTTTATTTAGGCTGTGTGTAAAGGATATGGATTAACAGGGCATCATCAGAACAAAGTATGACCATGTAAATCATATAGGAACGTAAAAAGCAGAATCGTTTAATCAAAGGAGCATGTGATGTTCTTTTTTTACAGCTAAGCTGCAGAACACGTTGCCAGTAAATGCATCATGCTGTGCTCTGCAAAAATAACCATTTATTTCAATGTGGAGATATTTCACGCTTTTATGACTCTCAAATGATTGCATTCAGCTGCTCCACAACAGTTCATGCAGAACTTTACTTTCGACTTACAGACTGTTTTTATAGAGGCGTTTGAACGGGAAAAAAGTTTTATTTTTTCATAAAAAATGAGTTATTAGTTAATTGTGTGGGTAAGGCACGGTGTGGATAATGACGTCCCTGGGTGTTTAGTCGCTGTGCTTGGTCGAGGGTAAAGCTTTGTGTGAATGTTCAGTGAGGTCTTGAGTAAACAGACTGAAGGTGTGTAAGTGTCAGAGAGGGAATGCGTCCAAGAGCCAAGCCGGGTTCTGCCGACAGCCAGGGATGTCATCACATTTTTAGGATTCTAGTGCAGTAATCCTACACGTCCAGAGGAACCGTGGAAGCCAAGGGCACTGGCTTGATTTTCCTAAAAGCTGCAAAGGTTCCTCCTTTAGGAACCATCCATTGGTTTTGAGAGAACCATCACACTCATCTCCACAGACCATAACAGTGAAGTGATGGGAACTTCTGGGACAATGATCAGAATTTCTCTGTTTGTCGTCTGACTGCTCTGTGTTGGGATGTCTGTGGCAGCTCAAGTCTCTATTTGAATTCATATTTTAAGGAGAAGAAAGGGGACATACATGCAGAAACAAAACAAGGTCCATGATGGTATATATATATATATATATATAAACAATACGAGACATAAATGTTCAGTTTCTCAGGTTTCATCTTTAATAGGTGCAGGTATTGAACTGAGCAGCTTTGCCTTTGTTTTTAAGAACTGCTGACAATATTTCTCCTCATTTCCAAATAAAAAGATTGTTCTTAAAAGCATGATTTTAAAGAAAAAGACTAAACTTCAGAATAAGAGAAATGCTGCGACAGAAGCTGAGTAATTCAAAGAAACCAAATCTCTGCTTCTCTCTTAAACTAAACGGCAATAATGAGCTTTGAGGAGCTTCTAGTAGTGTTTCACCTCCAACT
>JBBIGB010000135.1:587497-603362 GCA_037577075.1 Alestopetersius hilgendorfi
TCACCCACCTCCCCCCACCTCACCCCCACCCCCCCTTGGAAAACTCAGACTTGAATAACCAGTGAAAATACTCTATTCATATCACACATGCAAAACACACGACACTCTCTGTCACGGTTTTTAAACGGCTACAAACTGCACAGTCATATTTATTACTGTTTTAAATTGCACATATTTATTGATGTCCTGCATTCTCTTGCACATTTGCACTCTTGCACATCTCTGCTGCTAAACTACATTACTGGTCAAATACTGGTCAAATCTAAAAGTCCTGTACTTATCCTCGAGGTAGACATTGTCATTTGCACTACACATTTTCTTGTCCTGTCTTGTTTAGGGGTGTCCTGTCTCGTTTAGTGGTATTGCTGCTCTTGTTCTGTCCTGTTTTGCACTTGTTCTGTCCTGTTCTGCTCTTGTGTTGCACCATGGTCCTGGAGGAACGTTGTTTCATTTTTACTATGTACTGTGTATATAGTAGAAATGACAATAAAATCTACTTGACTTAACTTGACATAGACAGTGGGGGCTAATATAAGAGCCTTAAAATACACTCAGCACACACTGTGACCTAGTGATACAGTATAGCCCATAATAAATGATGTTAGAGCTGTTTGTGTACATGAGGCCCAATACCAACCACTAAAGCCACTCCTTCAATAGGATTTGATTCTGATTACCAGTAATGCACCTACTAACCCACACAGTGTGTTTATCCAGCTCTCTGTGTTTGCAAATATACAGTCCTATGATGGCCATACACACACAAACACACACACACACACACACACACACACACACTTATGAAGTTTACATTGAGAAAGGTCACCGTTATTTCCACTTTATTTTTTCAAGTTCTCCATATATAACATTGAAATGAATAAATGAATGATGCCTCCACAAAAAAAACAGACATTGCTTTTTTTTTCCGTCATAACACTGATATGGGTGAGCACAAGTACAAGAATACACAAACACAGTCACAGTCCGAACCCAACTACACACTTAATTTCCAAATGAGGCCATGAAACCTCCACAGCCACAGCCTGTCCTGCTCTACAAAAAACGTTATAGCAAAGAAATGACCATCGCTACAAAAGTTTAAAAAAAAAACCAAAAAAAACGTACGGTCTATTATTGTGGAAGTGCTTATCATTTTTTTGGAAGTACCAATTTTTTTTTTGTCATTTTCTAAAGGAGAATAAGATTGTGGCTACAAAATCACCAGTAAAAATAGCTCATCTCTGTAAAAACTCGGCTGGACGGGCTTTGGCTGTGGATAAAGTCACAAACGTCTTTTTTTTTTTTTTTGCTTTTTCGTCTTTTTGTTTGGAAATATTCTTTAATACAACGACGACACTGTTCCTTTATTACAAATGTACAGACTCCCACTGCTGTCAGAATAATGCCCTGTGCACAATTGCTTCACTTTTGATAGTTTAGATCAGTTGATACTTTCCCTCAGATAAACCAACGGTGCAGTTAGCGACCTGAATTAGCGTCACAGTTTCTGAAGTGTTGTTTTTTTTTATTATTATTTTATTTTGGGAAGAATAGTTTTAAATATCACGTTTTTTTTCTTCATGTAAATAAAGCAAAGGAACAATCTAAAGTGGTGAACATTTTACTAGTTAAGGAAACTGCATACCCATGTGCCTCCCCACCGCCCCCCCCCCCTCCCGAAAAATCTATTAGACACCCTGAGTGGCATTTGAACGTATCACCCCAATGTAAACACACCCTTTCCTGCAGCTAAGTGAAGTGAGAAAAGGCACACATGAAAACACCACAGAGCTGTGGGCTACGGCGCCTACAGATTGAGGGCCATTTTGGTTCTATCAGCTTAATGGGAAACACAGTATCATTCTGACAAAAAAAACAAAACAACCAAAAAAAAAAAACCCGTGCCTTCCTATCCAGTGCGTGCTTTTAACTTAGAGGTCTTCTCTCCGGTCATGGCAAAGGGCACTGAGGCCTGCTAGCTCATGTAATGCTAATATGACAAAAACACCTCTTTATATCCATGTATCGGTCCAAGGCTACGTTCACATTGCAGGCTCAGATTTTTGTCCCCCTGACTTTGAAACCGATCAGATTACAGCTGTGGAAGTTTCTCAAATCCCTTTCATATTGTTTTCTTATCAGAATGCCTTCATTTAACATTTCTGGTTGGCCTTTTGTCCATAACGAACGGTCCGATCAGAATTTTTACATGTGCATCTCGCCTCATCATCATCAACAGCAGCTAATGAGCTTCTATCTCACACTATTGACAGATTTGGGTCACCTTTTGCTACGCAAAAAACAACAGAATTGAGGTTCGTAACGTGATCGTAGCCTAAGCGTGTTAATCTTGATGCGGCCTCCGAAGCCCCTAAACCCAGACCAGGCAATACAATCCAGTGATCTATTCAAGATTGGCTTTGAATGGGGAAAGTATAGGAACATGATAGTGCTACACTAGATAGTAGACAACTCTAAGGAACAGGCTACAACATAGCTCTGCTTTAATGCTTTATAAACATGTATAGCTACTTATCATCACTGACAGCTATTGTGAAACAGCATGCAACAAGGTAATAAGAACTTTGCGGGGCTTTTGTCAGTAAGGATAAGTAGATATCGATGTTTATCATGAACAATGCCATTATGACCAAAATAAAGACAACTATCTCCCTGCGGAGGAAACAGGGGGGGCGGTCTCAGGACGGAACTGAAGATAGCCCCCAAATAAGTCCGGACAATCTGATTTCCCTGCTCTAACACACTGACTCATCTCATGGAGGACTCTGTGGTAAGCTCAACCTTAAACTTGTGTGTATTTGTTTGCTGAAAAGAGTACACAGTTCTGGGACTAGGGACCATTGCAGTAGAAAAGCTTCGGTTACTCTGACCCGTCAAGGAGTTCTCCAGCCTGTCGCATCTGTAGCATGTGGTCTGTTACCACAGACTGTCATTTCAGTCCGTTTTCCTGCACCGAGATAAAGAACAGAACATTTAAACACTCTGAAACTGCGAGTCTCCGACTCTCCGATTGGAGGTTGTGGTTAAAAAAAGTGTTGTGCCACTAATTTAAAACAAGGTCTGCCTGAATAAGTGGTACCTGCGTAAACAAGGTAAACATTACTGAAATTGAATGTATGTGGCAACCAATCAGAATGTATAAATATTTACTGACTTAATGATAATAATAAAAGAGAATAGCACCATGTCTCTTACTCAGGGATTAGTGGAGAGTGGGGTATCTTACTATTAATTAAAAGAGAATTAAAACGATTCATTCTAATAAACACCACTGGGCAGGTGCTTCCTTTACAATAGAAACGAATGCAACCTGCAACAACTGCCCATTGGATTCTATCACGAGTGTTTTGAACAAATGGGTAAAGATACGGGATCATATGTTACAGATGCGGCAGACGGAGATTAGGCTGACAAAACATCCCTTTTCAGAACTGCTAGTTCTACACCAGAAAGATCAGAAGAGTAACCCCCATGTTCTCTTCTTCTAAAGCAGAGCGGCTGCGAGCACTTTCATATTCAAATGCAGCTCCACATCTTTCCTGGGGAAAGGTTATGGAGAAGGAGAGGACGAGGCCAGGGAAGGTTCTGACATTATACGAAATGGACAGAAATTTATGCAACCGCCGTCTCCTCCATTCTCTCGGTGTGAGAGCGCGAGACGCCGGGCCGCATATCAATGGCAATCTTAGAGCGAAACACTCAACCTCTGGTTTTTCTGACTCTATTTTCACTTTCAGATTCAGTTTGGGACATCGCCCAGAGTTCAGAACACTTTAGGCATGGCGGCTTCCCTCTTAATCTCGACTGCTGACTTGAAGGGGACTCTACGTTTCACAGACAGAATACAGATTTACACTGAACAGCAACAAACAAGTAAAAGACGTATGCATTGTGTCCCACTCCTTTTGGTGTGATCAATAGACATCTTTCAGTTAATCGTCGTGGTTGTTTTGTTTTTTTCCTTTTTGAAAGATTTTGGCTGAAAGGTCATCAGTTGGCGTTCAACAATCTCGAAAGTGCACACAAGTCCTGTTCAGTCTGTCGCTTTCGCAAACACCTAACGAGCGATACCACTTCTACAGCGTGGCCTTCCAGCTGGAGACGACAGTGTTGTTCTTGCAACGTAAGGAGGCACGACGTTCATTTCACAACTCGTTACGAATCACACTGCTTTTGGTGTCATGGTTGGCGTCGGAGACAAATATCTAGCGTGGCTTGTCCCATCACAACTGACACAACACCAAAACAATACTAAGAGCAGGACCACCATGAAGTTACGACGATGCATCTTCACAGGTACAGACTCGACTGCAATTGTTTAACACTAAGACGGGTTAAGAACAGACTACCTGTTTTTTTTTTGTTTTTTTTTAATCACCACTGTCCCATTTACATGAGCATAACATACACGGATAAAAGCCCAACAGCCGTGGACCGAAAAACAAGGCCCGAAACAGGGAACTTTACAAACGACCTCAGCATCCTTAGATTTTAGAAACGTACCTTTACATAATTATAAAACACACTGTATCCTGCCACCACAGTAAAATGGGTCTTTTTTTTTTCTCATTTTGTCTCCTATTGGTAGTAATACAGCTTTTCAAAAGATATCGTTTCTCTGATAAGCTACAATAAGAGAAAGGATTAACAATTACACTGGAAAAATATATGTATGTTTATATTCTATATATAGTTTTTTGTCTTTTTTTCTTTACAGAATGTATATATAGTGTAGTTATGGCCATCTCGGCAAAAAGGAATAAAGGCAACGAACACCGCACGTCTCGCGCCGCGGTCGCGCGACACGAGGTTCGTGTGGTCGCTGGATGGGCGGTGTCAGTAAAGAAAGCGTGGGTTAGTGGCACTTTGTGCATTTCAAAAATAAAAAATCAAGAATAAGGCTACAAGGGTGTATGCTCGTCGGACACTAGCTGAGTAAGGACTTTGTGGTTCAAAGGTTTCCCCTCAAGGAATTTCATGTGTTTGACCTCACCCTGTTGAACCCCCCCCCCCCCCCCCCCGCCCCCCAAAAAAACCTACAAAACAAACAAACAAAAAAAAAAAACATAGTACATCATCCAGAATGTCTGTACAGATCAACATAAAGCAAAAAAAATCCATTAGTAGTATATATCCAGACAGAAAGAACATCTTGGGTCATACCGAGACCTTGACGTGGTAAAAGTCAGTTAAAGAAGATGCAGAGAAGGTTCTGCTTCCTTTGCCGTGGAATTGCTTTTCCTGTCGTAACTGTCTTTGCCTTCCCATAGGAAGTGTTGCTGGCATTTCAAGGAAAAACCCGGATGATCGTACTCATTCCTTCCTCATCCAATTTATCATTTATGCGTCTTTATTTCAACAGAGATTACTCGGATATCAGTCGTCACAAACACACGTTATAAAATAAATATACAGTACAACCTTATCACAGTTCATTTGTTCATAAATATGGAATAAATAATAAATACACAATTCTCCATAAGCCTCGGGTGTCTCAGGATTTAGAAAAAAAAAAAAAAACCAGAACGCAATGCAAAACAACGACGACGACGACAACAACAAAAAATATGATAGCCTTATAAAATTATCAAAACTTTGTCCGATAAAAATATTTGCACTTAAAAAAAGTTTTCAAACTCTATCGTCAAAGGAAACAAGGTATACAAAACAGATGGCATCCCCGCCCCCACCACCCCACCACCCCCCTAAACGTTTGTCTTTTATTCTCACATTAATGCTAGAACTGGAGGGGCTATGTTGCATTTTTATTTCTCACAGCAACTCAAATAAGTAAGAAACATGTAAATGAACTAAAGATAGATACCGATAGACTCAGAGAGCTGTGATAAAAACGATGATAGTAATAATTTAAAGAGCTTTGATAATCAAACCTATAAACTACTCACCGAAAAAGAAGTGCAATTTTGTTTTTAATCATAAATATAACAGATATAATAACTATCTATGACTGTATTGGACTGAGGAGAAAATACATTATATTACTCTAGCATAAATATTGCAAATGAAAGGACGGGTGTTTCTGCGATCGGATATTAATAAATAAGTCAATAAATAAAGTTCAGACGAGGGTAAACTCTAATGTAGATTAGAGGACCGACGTGAGATTCTCTCCAGGCGTAGTGTGAGTGCGTGTTAGAGCTGCACAAGATATGGTTTGCGAATTGTTATCGTGAGATTGGCTCGGCAATACTGATATCACAGTAGGCTACAATATGAAAATGGGCTCCCTAACCAGTAACAAGGTGTTTTACTGTTAGTGCCTGGATGGTGTGATGAAGCAGCTCGGTCTTTAATCATGGTATGTTATAAATTCACCAATGTGTTTTTGCAGGTCATTTCACTGTAGCACTGGAATTGCAATTCTAGTACTTTGTCCATAATGTGCAGCCCTAGAGTGTGTGTATATGTGTGTGTGTGTGTGTGTGTGTGTGTGTGTGTGTGTGAGTGTGTATGTCTGTGTTCCTGAAACAGCTTCTTATTTCACAGATTTTGCTTCCTCCAGCTTGCCTTGATGCTTCAGCTAAATTAAAACCCATGGAGAACAAGCCGCATACCTGCTTCACCTCTGGGGATAATAACGAGCGCTATGCTGGTTCTCAGCAGCCTGTGGATATGATCATTCACTACATGGAGTGCGTGTCTCCTCTGCTAAAGGGGCAGCAGCCAACCCCAACCCCCTCCCCCCCCCACACACACACCCAACAGGCCACACAAGGACGAGTCTTGCTTTCATCCGCAGGACTGGACTAACTCGACTCTTGACAGAGGCTGAAGGAATCTCTTCTTCTTCGTACTTCGTCTTCTCTCTTAAAACCGTTCCGGTGTAAAAAAAAAAAAAAAAAAACAACACCCATAAAACTACATAAAAACAAACAAAAGAAACAAACCAAAAAAACAGGTCTTTTTTTCCCGTGCCTCAATAAACTGAAGGATTTGGTTCCATTCTTTTCACTCTCCGATTTCCAATCCAGCAGCTTTTTTTTTTTTGTATGAATTTTGGTCCTTATATTAATATGTATATATATTATATATTTCTTTTTTTCTCATCACAGAATGCTCCCTGGGATGAAGGCTGTTGTTGTTCAAAACATACCAAAAAATAAAACCTGAATGCCCTTTTTTTTTTCGTGCGGACCACTGGTGCGCACTCTCTTCGGCTCTACGCGCGCTGTTTCTCTCCCGTGCCTCTAGGGGGCGGTCCCGCATGCAGGAGTCACACCTTAATGCCTTTCACGGCCTGGTTGATGGTCTCCAGCAGAGCCTTGTTCTCTGGATTCTGGTAGCAGTCTTTATTGGTGTACATGTCAGTCAGAGTGCTCACGTAGCTTTCAAAATTCTGCTCTGTGATCGGTTCCTGCTGCGATGCAAAAGTGAGAGAGGGAATTGATGCCCGCCGTGCAAAACAAGTTGCGTCTAAGTGAATGCGCCTGCGTGTCAGTGCATGCGGGCCTATATGTGTGGAAATTTGAGACAACAAATTACATTCTTTGCTGTGTTACTGCGCAAATGGCAGCCTTTGCTCACTTCACTTCGCTAACAATCGCTAATCAAGTAAAGCACATTATATCCTTACGATGTTTTGCACAGAATGTGGTGAATTAAGGCAATTCGAGTGGTTTGAAGAGGAGCTAGGAAAGATAACAATAGATGTTGTGGCAGATTGTGCTAGTAGAAACTCATGCTGTGTTTATTGGTACGTGTACGAGTGTGATAGCTCACCATGTGCGGCAGACGGATGTTGGCCAGGCTGCGTATAAGGGCTTGGCTGAGTCCTGACAGCTCCATAAACAGTGCTTCATTCTGCTCTTCAATGATCTTATTCTCCTGCTCAATGTTCTTTAGGTTCCTCTCCATGGATGAGATCTGAAGGGCAACATGAATGCAAGGAGACAGTCACTACTAAGTCAAGCTAAAGGTGGGTGATAAGAGCTCAAATGTATATCACAGTTTTTCACCCCCCACAGCAATTCCACTGTTTACTTAGGTCTCCAAAAAATTTTGCTGTAATACAGGAGACACCGCTCTACATTTGCTTAGTTTACTTACCTGTCTATTGGACTGGTTTTGCTGTTCAAGCTTAGGTTTTATTTTGTCTCAGAGACTGTTTTGGGGCTTAAATGGGTTCCATAGTATCTCAAAATTGCTTTCATGTACCTCCTACCCAGTATACCTCCTGCCCTAACTTAAGGCTGTCTTAAACAGCACAACAAGAGACGTATGGAGGTACAAAACAGCACAACTGGAGAAGTATGGAGGTACAAAACAGCACAACTGGAGAAGTATGGAGGTACAAAACAGCACATCAAGAGAAGTATGGAGGTACAAAACAGCACAACTGGAGAAGTATGTAGGTACAAAACAGCACAACTGGAGAAATATGGAGGTACAAAACAGCACAACTGGAGAAGTATGTAGGTACAAAACAGCACAACTGGAGAAATATGGAGGTACAAAACAGCACAACTGGAGAAGTATGGAGGCATCTAATCTTTTTTTTGTTGCATGGTTCATTCTAAGGCTCCATGATACTAGTTTTAGCTACATACTGTTTTTTCACACCTTGTGATACCTTTAAAGAGAATAAATGTGACAATAGTCTAACATTGACTCATTGAAACACCCACAGAACACTTGTAATTGTAACTGTAACTGTAATTGTTCATGATGCTCTCAGCACACTATGATTAGCTGGAGAGCTCATTTGCAAAAATGCATATGAATATTACAATAGCTAGTATTGCAGTAATGATAAAAACTTAATATTGTGTATCCCTTAAATCTATTAAACAGCAATGTGCAAAATGGTCAACATTTAGTTGGTGTGTGAGGGTAAAACGGTTCACCTGTGTTTGCAGGTTGGCCATATCAGCTTCCATCTCATTGTTGGACTCACTGAGCTCAGTGATTTCTTTATTGAGTTGCTTGATGTCCTCGTCATTATCCAGCACTGTAGAGGGAGAGAATCAACAACTCAGAATGTTTAAATAACAACTGACTAGAGCGATTTAGTTAGAGTAGAATGAACCGCGGAAGACGGTTCAATATTCTCACCATCACTGGCCCTGAACTTGGTGCTGAGATAGTCCTCTCCGGGAAACTTAGCCTTCTTCTTGGCCAGGGAGGCTCGAGGACAGCCAGAGAGACTAAAAACCAAACACGTAATGAATAGATGTGCGAATTCGTTCAAAAAATCACATTCACTTAATTCCTCGTAATCCTAAATAAAGTTTGTGAGGCAATTTGGTGTTTGCCTTTTTAGATGTCTGGAGCTGTTATGCTAATGTAGTCCATGAGAAAAGGAAGCTAACACAGTGGTTACTGAGGTACAGATGTTGTTGAGCAGACTGGCTTATCTGCTTTCTGATATATGACACTGTTATCTACTAATTTAACACAAGGATAGGCACACCTAAACATGAATGTAAGTACTGATTTTAGCTATGCAGTTCATTTATGAAGAGTGTGATGTCTGAGCATGCAGGCTAATTGCTAATTGCTATGAACTACATTAAGCTACATTAGCCTTACAGCTCAAAACTAAAGATGAAAACATCAGACACCAAACTCAACTGATTCTCAACTGATTGACCACATTTAGAATAAGCTATATATATGCATTTAAAGAAAAACACCTGAAGCATATTTTGCTAACAGTTAAGTTTGACTGACAGTATCTTATATTTTGCACAGTTGGAGGTCTGTACCTTCGGTGTGTGAGGAAGCTGCCGTTGGCGTGACCTGATCCATCGCAGCCCGGCGTGGGGCAGGTGGGTCCCTCTGGTTTGAAGGCCTTCCAGGAAAAAGGTGTCCCGTTCAGCAGCCCCTCTTTTTGACGGCGGGCAGCCAGCGGACACCCATACGCACTGCGGTGAGTCGCATACTTCCCACTGATATGACCCAGACTGTCACAGCCTGGAACTGGACACCTGAGCGAGAGAGAGAGAGAGAGAGAGAGATTGACAGAGAGAAAGAGAGATGATGGAAGACAAAAAGGGAGTGAAGGTGAGCATGAGAGAGGGAGACAACAACAAGAGACAAGGGAGATCAGAGACGCTTTTGTATGAAGACTTTTTGAAGGTCAGGTCAGATGACCGACTGATGACCGATTAACAGCAAGAGCATTCGTCTGGTCAGAAATATCTCCTTGCCATTACCCCTTCGATTGCACCCAGTTAGCTCTGCGTCTTGCCCTGCCAGTGCTCTTTCAATCCGGCACTGAATTCTGCAATTAGTACCCCAGTCATACGCCACCACACTCAGAGCTATGAATATTCCTGCACCTTTGGACATGAAGCGCCATCGTTTTTCACAGGAATCGGTTTTGTGTTAGCAAGGTGTAAAACAAGGTGATATCTGAGCAGACAGAGGGCAGGCAGTACTTTTTACACTGTCCAGTACACTGGCCTTACAATAGACAAATAAATAACAAGCATGCACATTCACATAAGAGTTTTCTATCATGTTTATGGTGGTGCAGCTGGAAAAGCCAGGTTCTGTTTGAGAGGCCTTGGCTAAACTTAATAAGGATGCAGTGCACTGCAATAAAATGGTTGTCAGTTTGTCGAGAAATCTGCTAGTGTTAATATGTACTTGGCTAGTTTTTTGTTTTAGCATACCACATATGCTACCATGTAGTGTGTGCTAAAATGTATCGCTCTCCTTTGGGTTTTTAAAGTGAACATCCCAACTATACAATACCGTACAGTATTGTAAAAGCCTTTCTACGCGGTACGAACTTTAAAAGCTCGGAGTCCTCCTTGTCGTCCTTGGTGGGGGTCGTTTTTATTCCGCCTTTCTTGGCACGGGGGCACCCAGACAAACTGAAAACAGAGAGTATGCAGCCCATGATGAGAGTAGCCAGAAAGCAATACGGGCCTAGGACTACAGACCACTGGACATAAGTAATCATTTGAGCCAAATAAGACAGGCCAGATCCAAATAACAATACAGGTAGATGCAGCAGATAGCAGGCAAGCAAAAGAGTGGGGAACAGCACAGAGAACCTGTCAGAAAAGTAATCAGATTGCAAATGGCATGCACAAACATAAACCAGATCATCAGTTTTGTTCCCCATTCTAAGGCATAACTCGGGAAGGGTCAGGTCTGCACTACTGCATGTGTCGTGCATGTGTGAGTCCTAGCACAGCTACCACTGTCTCACGCTACATGTCTTCGTCCTGCTCTGTGTGTGTGTGTGTGAGAGTGTGTGTGCCTGCGTGTATGTGTGTAAGAGAGATTGTGGGACCAGCCATACCTTCGGTGAGAGGCGTAGTTGCCAGTGATGTGGCCGGAACCATCGCATCCTGGGGTGGGGCACCTGGGCAAACAGGGTCAGTGGTGAAACATTACTTGGCAATAGATACAGCAATAAGAATTCAGATTTAGAATGAATCCTCCACCCCTTAAAGCTTATATTTCTATAACAACCGTGGCAAGTTTGGCTCTCAGCAATTTAGCCAAAATCTGAATAAACCTAAAGTCAAGCATTAAAAAAAAACACATTTATGGCAGCAGTCACCAACCCTGGTCTTGGACACTCTAGCTAATTAACTTTTTTCCTTAAACGCATAACTGAATGGATCAGAAAAAAATGTGTTAGACACAGGTTAGATCTGACTAAGAGTATGTTCTTCATCTGTTAGGCCTACAGGGTTGAGTTGTCTTCTATTAGTAATAAGAGTAAGTACGAGTTTTCTCCTCTCAAAGCTTTAGCCTTTTTCCTGATGGGGACAGTTTGTGTTCACTGTGTCCTTATTTTATCTTCATCTCCTAATTTTCCTGCTTCTTTCTACTCATTTTCCTTTGAGATTCCCCTTTCTAGTGTAAGTCATTTATCTCAGAATTAACAACACCCTCCAAAAATACGCATTTTGACAGAAACTAAGTTTGCAGTTTATGCTAGAAAGGGATTTTTGCTAGCAACCTGAAGGTGCATCTGTAGGCAGAGAATATGTAACCATAGGTAATCTACCGTCCTGCTAGAGTTAGGACTTATTTGCAGTGTTTTTGGCAAACGTTAGAGCTTTCAGGAGTACACAGTACAGCCAAGTAGCAGAGAGAAATAAAGGAAGCAGAGGAGGAAGACATACTTGAGTTCAGCTGTGTGTGCTGCCATGAGGGACCGGAGACTCTTATCAGCAAGAGGACACCCAGACAGGCTGAGAGATAGAAGCAGAGAAACAGGGACGAGGAAAAAAAAAAGGGCGGAGAGGAAAGAGAAAGAGCCCAGAGCGTCCCTTGTCAGTACCCGAAGAACAGAACAGGCAAGAAAGGAGCATGAACAAAAGGAACATCTGTACAGTTCCTATCAACTGGCACACAAGTAATTTTGTTGAGGGAATTTAGTCCAGAAACCCTCCCGAACCCAGACAGACTAGACAGTAGGGGGCATAGCCCTGGAAGGACAATGTTATTGGATGATGGGATGTTATATATACTTCACCTGCGGTGGGATGCATAGTTTCCAGTGATGTGACCACTGCCGTCGCAGCCAGGAGTGGGACACCTACACAAAGAAGTAAAGAAGGCTTGAACACCTCAGAGACGTTATGACCCATGACCTACAGCCTTCTTGCCTTTTTTATTTTTCACTTGTGACTGTTTATGTGATTTTATGTACCACGTCGTCATTCATTTTTAAGAATTAAAAGACTGATATATGGAAACGACCTCTGTTTTCATTCGCTGCCCTGGATTGTGCCTCTTTGACAAAGCAGTCAAGGCTAAAACGCTCTTTTTAAAAATTCGTTGTGAATAGTCATTCAGTTTAACAAAAACAGGCTGTTTTCGCATCTTAGCCCCCATAAACGGACTGTGGGAGCTGTGGAGCAATTTTTACATTTTAAAATGTTCACAGTGTTTATGTACCACATTAAACTACGTAATTAAAGAAAAAAAGAGAAAAAAATGGATTTTCGATGATAGAGTTTCAGAGACAATGGAAATCAATGAAGATTAATAAAACATTACTAAAAACGTCAGTCTAAAAGTTTCTACCAGCACTTTTGATTCTGATAACGGCACTATATGTGCAATAATCCACGCTGCATATCCCACTGTAAATAAAACCTTATTCAGTTACTTATTCTTTACATATGCATGTATATAGTGCCACAGAACTCATTTATTATTCTATTTTTTGTGTTATTTGTTTCTACATAAGTGTCTGCACTGAAGTTTCAGTTTCACTTTCACTTTAAGGATTTGCTTTTAATATCATTGTACATGAGTATAGTGACAATAAAAGACATTCTATTCTATTCTATTTTATATTGCCAAGTAACAGCAGTGGTCGCTTTCAGTGTGCGAAATACCCAGAGACGGGCTCCAACTCCATCAGAATGAATAAATAAAACTGTGTTGATGGTTTTCGGGGAGGGAGGGTAGACGAAATCTGACATTTGACATTGTTGCAGATGTGATTAGTAATGTTTGGCTGGAAGAAATTGGCAGCATTAAAACATGTATTTGTATTAAGACTTCAAACATTGTTGCAAAACTATTGCACAAAAGCAACAAAACATTTAATCATAATCTGAAAATTGCACCAATGTGAGACAGTAAGTAAACTGAATTATAGCCCAGCTATAATAGACCTGCAAGCTATATCGGAGCCATACAAAGCCACTTGTGAGTCTCCATCTGAATCCACTCACATGAGTAGTTCTTTTTTGCACTCCTTGGGCTGGAACTTGACCTTGAAGCTGGGTGTGGTCACCTCCCCAGGGTACTTTCTGTCATCCGGGCAGTCCTGCCCCATGTCACAGTCTTCGTGGTCAGAGGAGGCAAAGGACTGGGCTGCGTGATCCATCTACACACACACACACATACACACACACACACACACACACACATAGAGAATATGGCGAATGAGTGGTGAAAAGACACCTGAGCAATATTAGGGCTGTCATTATTTATTATCAAGTAATCTAGCAATTATTTTTATTATTATGATCATTAATAGAGTGATCATATGATTCATAACCGAAAATACCTACTTTTTCTTCACATACATGTATGTGAAGCAGCTACAAACATGCACACCTTAGTTAGATCCTGCTAGTGTGGGTTCCCTGGACTATCAGTGTGCAAATTAATTCACTGAGAGCAAACATTTTTTTTATCAATGTTTATTCACTGAATGATTGTAGCAGTACTGCTAAATGTATAGTATTAGTTCTAATGTAAATTTGAACCCTTAAAACTTTTTGTCTTAAGGAGCCAAAATGGGACAAAAAGTAGTGGGAAATAATGAAGTTAGGTGTCACGGTTACTTTTCAGTTGTTTTTGCTCTGTTTTTCTGTTCATGTTCTGGTTCTTTTATTTTGACATGTCTGTTTGCTTTGGTTCTGTGGTCACGTGTTCTTGTGTCATGTGGTTCTGTTCATTCGTCACGTGTCTTCTGTTCTCAGCTGTTTTCTGTTTATGTGCTCCTTGGTTCACAGCTGTCTTGTGTTTTTCCTGATTATGTTATGTACTTAAGCCTGTGTCTGTTAGTTATTCCTTATGTGTCCATCGCCTCACCGTCCCTGTGTCCTGATTCTAGTTATTCACGTTCCTGTTATTCTGATGGCCCCCGTGCCTGGTTTTGTTTCTGCCTTGTTTTTGTTAATAAAAGTAACGAGCATGGATCCTCGTCTGCTTGGCTCGTTCATACTCCGAGGTAGCTCCGGGATGGGGGTTAGCCCCCCGTACCGTGACATTAGGTTTCACTGGAAATTTACAAAATGGCTATATGTTGGAGAAATGTTATCCTTATTAAAGTTTCTTTCATATTAAATCATTATTCTTATTAGGGTTTATATATTAGCGAGTTCAAAAACACATGTAATCATTAAGAAACCTTTGAGTTTATAATCCTGTAACATAAGTTCATCTCTGCTGTTGTTTTGTTTTTATATCTATGTCTGTGAGGACTGTCTTCTCTGTGTCTCTGATAGAAGGACAGAGTGATCCAGCTAGAAGTGTCTGGGAACGGAGAAGATACACAGTCTTTTGTTTTAACTAACCTAACGACAACGATGTCACGCACACACATTGCTTACTGCTTAATAAATTGCAAAGCACATGCTTAGGTTTTTAGAACAACTCCTCTGTTAGAATTTGCTCTAGCGGACGTGATTTGTTCCCTTGCTGCAAGAAAATAAATTATTCTTTATACATTCATTGCGTCTCGTGGTGAGCTTCCTTTTATTAAAGCTTATCGAAGTCCTTCTTGGGAATTTCTTTGACACTATACGTTATAAAATATTGGAAAAATACAAACACACTTGTCATAGGAAAGTAAGATGAGTTAATATGTTAAATAGAGGATAAATTATTTATAAATGTGCTGTCCCTTTACAGGCCAAAAATAAACATTCACATTAGGCTGCTACAACCTTTAGGTCACACTTGGGGCAGCAGGTCTGCTCTAGACTTATTAAACCTTCATTCATCTTATGGCTTATTGTCCACCGCTATGCCTTGGTTTGTAGTGAATTTAATTTCAAAAACGGATGTTTTCTTTTACAATTTTCTGTTTGTCACAAAATATTCGCCCACATTCAAAGAGCAGCTAGAATTTTCACATGGTGTGAAAAAAAGGATTACAAGGTTGCCAGTGAAAATATTTCATGCCCAGACCCTGACTGATGAACATAAGGTTGTCATAAAGGTTTCTTTTGCTATAAAAGAACTGTCTGTCTCAAGTGATCCCACCTCATCAATCTGCTGTTAAAAGTAGGGGTGTAACGGTCACGGTTCTTGTTTTGGGGTCACGGTTCGGTACGGTTCACGATACAGCAAAGTTAAGCAACAAAAAGTTCTAAAGAATGAGGCTTGG
>JBBIGB010000135.1:1341276-1352040 GCA_037577075.1 Alestopetersius hilgendorfi
TCGCAGCTTTATTAACAGCGTTTCCATAACAACGAGCCGACAACAACAGAACACGGGTAACATCCACGTTTTTTTTTGTGCAGCCCGCGGACCGGTACCACATGACCCACGGCCCGGTACTGGTCCGCGGCCCGGGGGTCGGGGACCACTGGTCTAGCAGACTGAATGAAGACTACATTTCTGTATTTTAAATACACATTCCCAATATGTGTGTCCTATTACATCCAACCCTGGATATTCCATGATATTTCATGCTAAAGGTCTCATTTTGGTCGTCTGACTGACTACAGAGATAAAAAACCCTTCAACATACTGGTCAGGGGACTCCATTAGGAGAAAAAATGTTTTCCAAAACTCCTCTAGCACTGTTCGTGCATTAAAACACCCAGAGTCATAGGAAAAGGGAATGGCAGATCAGCTCCTGCGTTCCTGAAAAGGAGCCAACTATATTCCTCCCAGGTCTAACTAGGCCTTTGCAAATACCTGTCAGGACAAAGCGTCATCTACAGTGATTCAGTGATTAAACATGCTTTGTCTGTTTTAGGCATTCGATCTTTCTCAGATGGTAGAGCAGCTGCTCACTCATGCACCCTCCAGGATGGAAGCATGTATTTGCACCGCACACGTTTCGCAGAGCTGAAGAGATCCTTCCCAGCACTCACAATGACTTTGTCTGGGTTTCACTCCTTACATCAGTGGTTCCCAACCTTTTGTCCTTGAAGTCCCTCTTGCCTGTGTCCAAGACAAGCCAGTCCCCCCCCCCGCCCCCCCAACCCCAACTCCTACCCGCATAGACACACAAACAAATAAAGAGATTGAATACAAACATTTATGTGCAAAAAATAAACAGTGGTTGAATGTTTTTGTTCTCATATACAAACACACACACACACACACACACACACACACACACTTTTACATTTGTCAGACATTGGGATTTTATCTAATGTGTACAAATATAATTTTGGTAACAGTGCAGACAAAATTATGCGCACCCCCTGCGATCTCTAGCGCCCCCCTAAGGGGGGCCCGGACCCCCGGTTGGGAACCAGGGCTTTGCGTAACAGTTACCTCTGCAGTTTTCAATTAAGTGTATATTTGCTGTTGAAAAAGACTTCAGGGAAAACCACAGAACCCACAAAACTTGACTGACCTGTAGTCCTTCAGAGTAGAAGATATGGAGTGTGTCAATCACACACACAGCTTCAGACCCTGGGGCCGATAAACAGTGTAAAAACCTGCTGCTGCCCTGCAGGCCTGTGCTGACTTACAACACAGTCCACTGCTTCGTTAACTCTTACCTGGACAGAATCCCAGTGAGACTCTGATTCACTCGCTGACTTGCTCAGACACACACAGTAAAGTATTTCGAATTATAGCGGAATATATAAACATGCAGTATATTTTATATGCTCTATATGTTTTATTCCGTTGAGCTTGAGGTTTATTATGCATGCTGTATTAAAGATCCTTCATTAAAGATGTTCTCATTGATTACATTTTGAACCATTTTTGTTTTGTTGCTTTCAGGCTAAAACAGTTATTCCTTCACAATGGAAGCCAATCTTATGTTCCTTTAATGAAAAAGTGGTTGTGTGTAAGTTAAGTCCACACAGTAGCTACGTTTAAGTTTGCTTCTTTCGGCAAGAACTGGTTTAATATCATCTGCAACCGAATGTTATATTAGAGTCATAGATACGCCATTTTATAGTTGTCCCAAACTCTTTCAGTTAACGAATACAATAAATGCATGTTTTTCTGATCGGTTTTCAAACTTGCCATCACTACTTTCCTGCAAAAATGTCCCTCCACAGGTTTCTATTCACTTTGTAAACCCACATGGCTTTGTGTTTAAGCTAAACTTACCAGCATTTTAGAGGACTATACACACACATACATGCACGCAAGCAATTAACACGAATTTTGGCAGTGAAAGCAGCATGCAGACTAAATAAAGTACATTCAAAGTGCTATTTTTAACTCCAAAGGAAAAAAGAACAGGGCGGAACAGTAGACCTTACATAGACCACAGGATGCCTAGTGTTTTCTCTGGGGTGCTAGTGGCCTAGTGGGTAAAACACTTGCCTGTGAAGAATTCTGCCACTTTATTTCAATACACCTTCTATTAACTTTGCGTCTTCCGCTCATTTTTACATTGTTGGCTATGAAGTAAGACAGAATATAATGAAGAAAGACAGAAAAATCGCTTTCTGTCTTTAAATGACACGCCGGTACATGTTGTTGGATAATGCCATCTATGGACTTGTACAGTAACAGCAAGTTTACAGTCGAGATGCTTTAGAGCAGAATGGTGTGTTCGGACTGTTCGACGATGATCAAACATGTTAACATTATTAACTTTGTTTTCTTAAGTTTCAGTTTGGCCCAAACGATTCAGGGATAAAATGTATCAGGTGGTTGCAAACGAATACAAAATGTCACATTAGCGCATTTTAATCATGTCAGTTGAATCTTTGCATATTCTCAACCCGTTTAACTGCAGGGGGGTGCATATCAAATCCTCACCCTCACAGTTTTCATTGTAGCTTTTAAATACTTCACTATAATCTCAGGATTATGAACACAGTGGTGTTTGAAGCTGCAGGGTTTCTCATAATGTGCCTTGAAATGTGGTTAAAAAATGTGCAGTGTGGCCAAAACCATCGTCCTCCACGCATCAGGCTGACCTTTGATTCCCCATCTGGCCAATCACACCACACTTGGGTCATTGGGTGAGACTCCTAAAGCCTGAAACCTGATTAAACTGTGAGCTGATCTAGATTAGAGTAAATATGAACACCTACACTAAGTGGACACACTCCCTGCTAAGCAATAAATGGCCTGGTCTGCTCAGTGGAGGAGAGCGGAAGGAACAGAGGCCTGTTTGTCCCACTGGACACAAGAGCCAGTGAGGTACAACAGCCTCTATGCTGAGAGATCAGGGAGCATGCAGTGCGACTGCTCTGAAACCTTGCATCATATATTACACTATTCAAAATGCCTGCCTCCAGCCTGTTGCCCAAAGCGAACAGCGAGCTCAGCACTCATGAAATATACATGTCAATGCTCTTCAGATTGTATACCCTGGCAGGTGTAGAACTGATACAGCGAGTATCGATTGCAGTGGAATGTGGACCAGTGTTATGGAGAAACTAGCTGGGAATTTTACATTGCAAAAGGATGCGAAGTGGAGCATTAGCATGAGAATTTGACTGGCCCTCTCCCTCCCTCTGACTTTCTCTGTGTGCAGCAGGTTTGTACCTCAGCCATCTCCCCTTACAGACCTTCCCTTACCCTACCTGTCTGACGGGATGGGCGGTACTTGCTCAGGTGAGCTGGGGGAGGATGTGCCCGAGGCTGTGTGGGCGAGGGTTGGGTGAAACCCTCCTCCCAATCTGAGACCTTTAAAAGCCATCCTCCTCCACAGGGAAGGCACTCAGAGGGATTCCCGTCACCTCTTAGTGAGCTCACCTCCTCTCTGTTCTTTCTCTGTCCACGCCCTTCCCTCAAAGACAGCCATGAGCGTCCGCACCAGCTACAGCAGCGTTGGCGGCCTGGGAAGTGGCGGCGTCAGAAAGTCTTTCTCCAGTCAGTCGGCCTACGCTGCACCCGGGGGCTCCAGGATGTCATCAGGCTCTGTCCGTCGCTCTGGCTTCGGCCTCGGTGGCGGCGGTGGCGGCTCCTCCATTAGCTACAGTGTGAGCAGCATGGGCGGAGGAGTCGGAGGAGGCCTGGGTAGTGGCATGGGTCTAGGAGGTGGGTTTGGCAGTGGAGGTGGATTCGGTGGCGGTGCAGGGTTCGGCAGCGGTGCAGGGTTCGGCGGCGGTGCAGGGTTTGGTGGCGGTGCTGGGTTTGGTGGTGGTGCAGGGTTTGGTGGCGGTGCAGGGTTTGGTGGAGGTGCTGGTGGTGCTGGTTTCATTGCACCCCCCATCACAGCTGTTACTGTCAACCCAAGTCTCCTCCAGCCCCTCAACCTGGAGATCGACCCCAACATCCAAGTTGTCCGCACACAGGAGAAAGAGCAGATCAAGACCCTTAACAACCGCTTCGCCTCCTTCATTGACAAAGTGAGTATTCTCCTTTGCTGTAGAGTTTACCACTGCATTTGTAACAGAACCCTAAGGAGTCTCACTTTTGCAGTCACATACTTTGCATAGAAGTTTCATCATTCATAGTAGTTACTTCACAATTAGATTACAATGTGATGGACATTCCAATAAGAGTTTTTTGGAAGACCATCAAAGCAAAGGTACAGTCCTGAGCTAAGGCTCATTAAATATTTCACAGGTACTATCCTGCATGTCTAAATCATATTATTGCTGCCTTGAAGTGGCCTTATCCTTTAAAAAAAAAAGCTCCCACTTAGCTTATTGTGCACTGCTAATGTTGAGCCTTGCATGGTCCAAGTGCATAGATGTTATGCTAAAGGGTTAAACTCACATTGAGTGGTTTTCTTAGACACTCCAGAGTCAATGGGTTTTGGAAACCTTAGCCTAGGTAGATCCAATTACGGCTAGTTCTTTCCAAATAAGGGCATGGATCAAGTTAACCATCTAGTCCAATGGCAGCTTCACGTGTGTAAAATGTGTGCGAGCGTGTATTATAGCATGCTTCATGGATGCAAGGATCAAAACTCACTGAAATATTTACATTTTCTTTTAATGGTGGGGGTTCGTGTGGCTCATATAGAACAAAGGCATGTAAATATTCGGGTGTGGCCTCACCCTGGGAGAATTCAACTTCCAACCACACCCTGTCCGTTAAATACTGTGTCAGCTTTTCACAGTTTGGCACTTCATCCTTTCCATCCTTTTTCTGTAGTCCTCACAAGGCCAGTTATTGTGGCCAGTGCAAAATGAGGCCGAAATTAAATTGTAATTATTATAACTGTGCCAAGTTCAAAGACACCATTTCTGCAGCGATGTACGCCCAGAGCAGGCCAACCGTAATTGCATGGTAGGAATCAATATCAGGGAGTGACTCCAGGATTGTGCCCAGGGGGCAAGGAGTGTCACATCATGTCTGTTCAGGCCTGCCAATATTCTTTGAAGGGTTTTGCCAAACTAATTTGATGGCAAAGAATGTTCTGAGCGCCGACACCAAAGCACAGGCATAGTTGGAACATGTTGTAGAGGCAAACGAGGGCAATGTTACATGACCTCAGAAAGGGTGGCATACAAATACGGCATTTAGGAATGCCACCAGGGGGCCACCTCTGCCTCGGGCAACAATTACTCTTTGCTGCCAGAAAAGCTCAACCGAAAGACAGTGCTTATGCTAATAAATCTCCATGACGATCATTTCATTACAGTCATTTTAGGACAAGTATCAACATGCAGGGGCGATTGATACCTTTCAGAAAACATCTAAGAACAGTGTGGTCCCTTTTTTTAAATAGAGATTTTAGAAAAAAAAAATGTTACATTAAATATTAATAAATGCATAGCAACAGTGAACCAATTAGCACCACGCCCCATATCAGTTTTTCATATGATCCTAACTGGCCGCCACTCTTGTAGGTACGTTTCCTGGAGCAACAGAACAAGATGCTTGAGACCAAGTGGAGTCTCCTTCAGGATCAGACCACCACCCGTTCCAACATTGACGCCATGTTCGAGGCCTACATCGCCAACCTGCGCAGACAGCTGGATGGACTTGGAAACGAGAAGGTCAAGCTAGAGGGAGAGCTGAAGAACATGCAGGGCCTGGTGGAGGACTTCAAAAACAAGTGAGTCATTTGGCCCATAGAATTCTGTGGCTTGTAAATGATGCAGATGCAGGAACGACATCTTTATAATCCTTCTACTGTTGCAGATACGAGGATGAAATCAACAAACGTGCAGCTGTGGAGAATGAATTTGTCCTGCTCAAGAAGGTAAAAGCTGTCTCTCAAATTACCACAATTTTATTTCTCCTTTATACGATTATATTTGCTGAGTTATCCCCTTGTAAAGGTCTTAAACCCTATTAACCTTCTGACAGGATGTTGATGGGGCCTACATGGGCAAAATTGAACTTGAGGCGAAGGTTGACGCCCTTCAGGATGAGATCAATTTCCTCAGGGCCATCTATGAGGAGGTACAGTTACATTTTCACTGTGATGTGGTCCACCAGCATTCCCAACATCAAGGCAAGATTTCGGGTGTTACATTGTGCTTCTTTCTGGTACTCTACACTTACAGGAGCTGCGTGAGCTTCAGGGACAGATCAAGGATACATCTGTCATTGTGGAGATGGACAACAGCCGCAACCTGGACATGGATGCCATCGTGGCAGAAGTGCGCTCTCAGTACGAGGACATCGCGAATCGCAGCCGTGCCGAGGCGGAGTCATGGTACAAACAGAAGGTAAGAACAGACACCTTGGAAACTGTTGTACTAGAAGCCACTGAGTTTCTGACATGGACTGAATTGTGCTTGTCTTGCTTTCATTTACCAGTTTGAGGAGATGCAGACATCTGCTGGCCAATATGGAGACGACCTTCGCAACACCAAGTCTGAGATTGCAGAGCTCAACCGCATGATCAGCCGACTCCAGAACGAAATCGAAGCCGTGAAGGGACAGGTGTGCACTTTATGCTAATTATTTCCAAACCAAGATGTGTCGAAAGGCTTTCGGACTGAAGGGTTTGAGCTAACTAGCTCAGAGTCCATTCCCTGTGCTTTTCAAGAAATTCTCCCACTGCATGACAGTCTTCAAGAACTCGTTTCTGAGCTGTTGTCTTTCGTTCTGCTAGCGTGCCAACCTGGAGACTCAGATTGCAGAGGCAGAGGAACGAGGAGAACTGGCAGTGAAGGATGCCAAACTCCGCATTAAGGATCTGGAGGAGGCCCTGCAGAGAGCCAAGCAGGACATGGCACGGCAAGTGCGCGAATACCAGGAGCTGATGAACGTCAAACTGGCCCTGGACATTGAGATCGCCACCTACAGGAAACTCCTGGAAGGAGAGGAGACCAGGTTAGCCCATTTTATCAATGATAAATCTGTATTTGTGGATCTGTATGCAGTCTTTGACTCTAAACTGAGTAAAATGCTTGCATCACAAATGCTTGTGTATGTTTGTAGGATTGCCACTGGTGGTGGAAGTGCAACCATCCACATTCAGGAGAGCTCCAGTGGTGGTGGTGGTAAGTTATATTGGAACCGTTGCTGTTACCTGTTTCCTCAACGAACAGACTGAAGTACAGAATTCTAAACCTATTCTTTTTTGTGTTTTGCAGGTGCTGGTGGTTTTGGTTATGGTGGTGGTTCCGGTGGCGGCTTCGGATTCGGTGGCGGATCTGGATTTGGTGTGGGTGGCGGATCTGGATATGGTGTGGGTGGCGGCATGGGTGGCGGCATGGGTGGCGGAATGGGTGGCGGCATGGGTGGCGGCTTTGGCGGCGGCTCCAGCCTCAGCTTGGGTGGAGGCGGAGGTAGTATCTCCATGTCCCGATCCTCTGTGGTTTCCTCCGGACGCCGCATTTAAGCATCCAAGTCCTTCCAAACTCGCCCTACCCAACTCCCAGCTCCATCTTTTACTGAATAATCTTCACTCAGAAACTCTCTTCACCCATTCCCCGAAAGCCTCTCAACTCTCACCACTGCTAAGCATCCCTCCTTCATCACTGGACCATACTGTATGTATGTCTAGAGTATCGCCTGACCAGTATCAACTATGTTTACCATGTGTTCAGCACAAGTCAGAGTAGAGCAAGTCAGAGCGTTCTCCTAAGCTACTGTTATTTCCTTCACTGAAATGTTCCTCCAGAGTAAAGCCTTGTCTTTGGACAATGTAAAGAAAGAGAAAAAAAAGAGAGAGAGACACAGCAAGGAGCTCACAGTCTTTCACTGCTGCCCTGTTGCTCAGTGTTCAAAAACGTTCCAAAAATGAGGCTGATTTTTTGAACGACTCCCCCTAGCACTGCCAATGGTTTACTGCATTTTTAAAAACACATCGTAAGCCCTCATATCAACAGTGGAGGACAGAGCAGCTTGTGTGATAAGATTTTAAGTTCTCCAGCTTTGCTTTCTTCATTCGACGAAGTTGAGAGATTTGTAACAGCTGTTGTCGCAGTGCACTGTAACCTCTATTTCTCAATAGAGGGACCAGATTTGTGCAATGTAATTTGACAATGCCACCACAAAGCCTGAATAAATGTGGATTCTATACACTTCATCTTCTGTTTGTCATTACTTTCTACAGCTCATGCTCAAAATATACAACTGACCCCATTCACTTGATTTACCAGCCACATAAAAAAATAACAAAATATGAAAAAAACAGACTCATAAAAGAGTCATTTTTAGTTCTTTTTACTTCAGAATAAACACTGAATAGTGTGTCTTACGATTAATTGAGGCAGCTGGTACGTAGCTGTTAGGGATTTGCCCATGCAAATAAGGTTGTGGGTTTTTAAATCCCAGGACTTTTAGTGGCACCACTGTGGTACCCTTGAGCAAGGTATCATCCCCACACACTGTTTCCCGGGTAACATGGTGTTCTGTGTTGTGGTGTGTTCATGTAAGACTGCGCTTTAGTAACAAGCTTTAAGGGGTTAACCTTGTGTAACCAGGCCCTCTAGTGGTCAACATGCTGACATGCAGGCTACAATTTTAAGAATTCTTGATCTCAACACTTTCACTCGAATGAACGCGCTCTCCTGAAATGTGACTTTTAATTTGTAAAGATGTACAGCAACTAAACCAAAACCAGTGGACTGGCACAAATAAGTATATAAGTGAGTTTTTTGGCTTAAAACAGTTGAAATGTTGTGACTTTATACCAGGAAAGTATTTACACTTCATTTCAATTTTCAATTATGTTTAAAGTTTTGCGTACAACAAATAATAAATAAGTGGAATTATTGTTATGGTTATATAATCCCTCCAAAGGTATTGGCTTCCCTGATAAAGACGCATATAAAGACAAATATTCTCACAAAAATGTAAAATTTTTACATGTTAAACTTTTAGTAAATTTAGTATTTTTAAACAATCCATCGTTAAGAAATGATTTTTAACAAAATCCCTGGTGCAACAATTATTGGCACCTCTAACAATTAAAAAAATTAAAATGCATTTGTCACATTTTGTCATACATATTTAAACCTGCAGTGAAATGCTTATTGCTGCGTGATGCACGATCACAAGGATTAAAAAGAGTATTTAACAGCAGAATAGAAGGAACATTTACATGTAAATTAGGTTTAAATATGTTAAAATGTCCTTTTTTTATTGCCTTAGATAATTCATGATTGTGGTATTTCCTAGGCAGATAATCTCCTGTTGGTATATTGACCATTTTTTCTTGTGATATTACAACACTCCACTCAGTCTATAAGACCAAAGGGAATAACCCGTTAAGTGAGTTCAGCGAAGGTGATGATGGAAAAAGCACTACCACAAGCATTAGCTTTCTTTACATGAAACACTTGTTGGCCAAACAGATAAGCATCAGCTTTGTGCTGTTAAAGGCAATTCTCATGGGACCTTAAAACCCTGAGTGAGTCACCAGAGCCCCCTCTTGGATTACCACCGAGCTTCAAAAGCATCTTTCTTTTAGTGCTGGCTTTGCTTGCTGCATGCATGCCTCTGAAAGAACACTGTCAGACAGTTTCTTCGGAAATCACGCCGTTGAAACGGACCCAAAGATGAATAAATTATGAGATAAAGTCTTTTTAAAATCATGTATTATGCAAAATAAAGTGTTTTTTTTGCAGTATTTTGTAACTTACTATTCCCTGTTCAAGTGATTTATGAACTGAATGCTTGTGTGTTTCATATTCTACTTTAGAAAATCCCCCTACAGTGAGTTCCAAAGTGTCGCATGGAGCCTGAATTATTTTACAAAAAAGTAAAAAGGAAAGCCTCCACTAAGGGCCGTTCTGTCCTGTTTCTTTAGCAAACTGCTGCCACTTAGTGGAGATATTAATGTTGCAGGGAAGACTTACAGGGAAAGCTCAGGAAGTCTGTGCTGCACTATCAATAGACAGGGCTTTTTTCAATGACTTTTCAATGAATTTCCATGGCCATAAGTTCTGCATATATTTGAAAAGCAAATATCCATATGAACATTTATCAAAGTGTTTTTAACCGGTAGCCCTTTGAGATCCTGTGATGAAGATGGCACTATAAATAAAATTAATTATTATTATATACCGTGAGGAGGGTGGTTATCTCAACTTCCCAGTCGGTGGATGTGCATCCATCTCTAAACGCGGTGTGTAATATGTGTAATCCAAACAAAACGATGTTAATTAACAACTTCCCCACGTTTTGAGAGATTTGCGATCCCCAAGTTCATCATTTCTTGCGCTATCGAATTCCACATAAACTTTTGACCCAATTTAGTTTTCACTTTGGTTCCGTCTCATAGTCTCATGTGCATGTCGAACTGTTTAACCTGTAAATAGTGTTTCAGACTTTCATTAAACAACAGTACGTACAATCTTTGCTTCGATATTTCGTCTATTTCTTAAAGTTAGGCGCCAGTCCAAACGTACATATATGAGCATTTGCGTTCACCGCATGCAAATCTGGTGCCTATTTAAGGGTGTACTCACACTAGGCATGGTAGCCCTGATTGTCCCCCCTCTGGCCCGCACTCACACAGGGTTTCAGCGTACCCTTATGTCATCATGGTGCAACGGTTTCAGGATAAACAGGAAGAGCGGCGCTCTCTCGCTGAACGCAGTGGAGTCCATCACTCTGGTGACTTTTTTGATAGTAATTTTGAGTCGTTTGGTCCGCGGTGGTCCACAGCCCCCTCACAGCCTGTTGCTA
>JBBIGB010000135.1:1383226-1396111 GCA_037577075.1 Alestopetersius hilgendorfi
ACACACACACACACACACACACACACACACACACATATATATATATATATATATATACACACACACACACACACACATATATATATATATATATACACACACACACACACACACACATATATATATATATATATATATACACATAGATAAATCTTTACATTCCAAGAGCACCCGCGTATAGTGAAAAAACGCATTGTTGTGTTTTGGTTTTAAAAAATACCTATTTTTATAGTGTAATCCCAAAATATGCCCCCAAATATGCTCCCAGAACATTTGTCATTTTAAACTCAGGTTAACGCAGTGCCTTTACAGAAAATGTAAAGGTAAACCTGTATTTGAATTTAAATTCCCCGCCGAGACATGCAACTCGTTAGATTGCGGGACAAAAGTATTGGGACACTGTGGGGAGGTGAATGGTTTTAGAGAATAAAACCTGATCTAAAAATACATGAGAGGGCTCATTGGAAAGGTCTCCTGGAGATCTACCGAACTGTGGGGTTTGAAGTGTCTGAGTGCTTTCCCCACCGAGATATGCAACTCGGAATTTCGCCGTATTGGGACATGTCCCCTTGTGTGAAAATATCCAGAAAAAATATATTTATTGCAACAAAAATGCACAAACAATGTGCAATTTCTGGGATATTGGTTCTCAAAAAATATCCTGAGTGACTGAATCCGCGACCCCTGATCCACATAAAACTGGGGTGTTACTGCATATAAATATATATATAGATGTGTAAGTATATATACATATATACATTTATACCATTGTACCTGATTTCGCTCCCATACTTGGCCAACTAACGTGATTCTGATTCAGATTCTTTATGCATCTTGCTTTTTGCACTGAGGTACAGTTATCCTGGAAAAGAAAAGGTTCTTCTCCAAACTGTGTCCACAAAGTTGGAAACATGGCACTGTCCATAATGTTTTGGTATGCTGAAGCATTAAGTTTGCTCGTCACTGGAAGGTCAGGGACCACCTGAATTCAATAATTAAGAGGTTTGTCCCTGTACTTTTGTCCATATAGCGTCTATGGCAGTTCAAACGAGTAGTCTGTATTTCAAACGTCCCAACGCAAAGCAGGTGCTACTCGTTTCCCTGCTATAGACACTATATTGACAAAAGTACTGGGACACGCCTCTTAATTATTGAATGCACGTTCAAAATATAATCTAAATATGATTATACTGTAGTCACCAGGGGTGCCATGTTGTCGTTTTGCCCTGTTTCTGCGCTGGCTCGATCAAGAGGAAGGGATTTAGCAAACGCCTTAAGGCGATTTTAACATCATTTTCTTGTAACCGTCTGGTATAAACAGCGTTTCTAGGCTGTTCTAAAACCATCTATTGCTAGTGTTGTCCAGTAGTTCTTCTGGATTAACCTAGGCCTCGTTCTCCCTGTTCCTCTCTTCTCTCCTCTCCTTCTCCAACTGCCAGAACAAAGATAATTCAGTGAGGAAGCGGATCGGCCAATCAGAGGCCGCCTAACATGCCGCCAGTGGGAGAGCAGCCAATCAGGGCGCGTCTCTGATCCCACGCGTGCACGGGCCCTGTGGGGAGGAGAGCCTTGCCTGGTCTAAAGACACAGAATGTCCTCCATGTTTTCCTAAAGCAGTGACATTACACAATTTCAGCCATGCATCCGCAGAGGTAAGCGTTCTAATTTATTCTGATCTTTGTTGCTCTTCCACGTACTTATATTCACCGTTGACACGGTTCATTTTATATATATACATAAATATATATGTGTATGTATATATTTTGGGTCTACAGTGAAGGCCTCTCATAGAAAAACATGGCGGGGGGTGTGGGAGGGGAGGAGGAGGAGGAGGAGGAGGCGGAGGCGGAGGCGGAGGCCTGAGGAGGGGAAATCAGGCTTTTCTCTCTTCTGATTCTCACTCCTGAGCTTTGGCCTTGTCATGTCACATGATAGCAAAGCAAACAAGTCAGCCATTACTCGCTGCTGAAGTGGCAAACAGATATCTGGCACAGTGTTCCCTTCTCCCAGGAACCTGGTGTGGAGTCGGAGCAAGGCCCTCATCCTGCCCTAATGCTGCCCCCCTTGGTGCAGGCAAAGCGGAGCAGGGGAGTGACTTGGGTTGATAGGGAGGTTCATGTTGTCCTGAATGTTGTCCCTCTTTTATGAGCTGACCGACTGGCCCAGTGTCTGCTTGTGTGTCACTGAGCATGGCAGAGAAAATGGTGGCACATGAAACAGAAGCAGCTATTAGTGTCCATGAATGTAGTGTCAGGCCACATTAAGTTATGAAATCCTTGAAACTCAAAAAACAAATCCTCTTTTTCAGCTGTAAATTATAAAGTTTAAAACAAGAGTTAATCTGCTTGATGAGATAGTGACCTATCTGAAAGGACCTATTACATTTTGCACATTTTTATTTTTTACTATACTTTTATATTATTGTATCGTAACATGTTCTCTGCTCTAGAAGCACCGTTAGCACACAGAAACGCACACAGAATGTTTAATGGTGAATTACCTGTGAGATTTAAATGTCGATGTTTTTAAACAGACTCTTTTTGGCCTTTGGTACAGACTATTGAGGAATTAATTTATGATTTTTTTCATTCTTTTAATTTTCCTGCACAGAGTCTAGACTACACAGCATTTAGAATGAGGATTCTCCATTGTCTCCTTTGTATGGATAAAGCAGTCCAGGACAAGGTTTAATCTCTGTCCAGGGAAACCGATTCCTTATGTCCCTTGGCTATCTCGGGCTCTGTGACATAGGATTCTGTGTTTATATCTCTTTCTCTCTGAGCACATTGCTGTATGTTGGCTCATGAGCTGTTTGAGCCGAGACAGCTTTTTACATTTTGTTGATATTTAATTTTCTGGATATTTCAGGTTACATGTTTGAGATTAAGAGACTGACATTGTTCTTAAACGATGGCAAAAGAGTGAAGCAGAAACCACAAAACCCAACATTCATGCTGAGGTCACCGTGCCCCTTTGTCTTCTGCCTGGCACTGATACTAAAATGTAAAATTGTCTTGAAGAGGCTAAATTTAAACCATATGAACCATTTTATTGAACGGATCATGTTACAAGGTTAGTATGCCAAAGTCTTTTCCTAGTATTTGAGAATTATTTGAGCTTCCCCATAGAGTTTTGGTATTTTGTGTTCTTAATATGAAAGAGTGAGCGATACACAGGGAACAGAGAGGCACTGAACAGCTAGCCAATCGGCCGGGCTTGTGAGAGAGTCTCAGCCAATCGGAGACACAGTCACAACCTGCCCAGGGAAAAAGAAGGGCCTGTTCTGGATAATTTCACAATCGTCTTTGATTCAGATTGTACAGGTCATCAAACGGACCTTGCATCAGCTTTGTTTATTAAAAAAGGTATGATTTTGTACATTTCTGGTCATAGATACAGTGTGAACCTGTGCTTAGTGTGTGATATTTGTCTTATTTTGTACATATTTTCCAAAATATTCATTAACATACGAAACGTGGCATGAGATTTTTCAAGAACACTGCCTAGGACAACAGATGTCATGCCTCTCTCAAGGAAACTGCGTCTTTTTTGTGGTGTTATTTTCAGATGAAACCACCACAGGTATGTTAGAGGTTTCCAGCATGTTTTTAAGCAGAGTATAGTCAGTTTATTTAAGAAGAATGTGCTTGAAACCTGGAGTATTATTTCATCAGCTATGTTTCACAAAGATCTGGTTTGTTTCTGTTCAGGGATGGGGCTACTCTGAGCGTTTGCTTGAAAATCTTGCGAGAGCTCTTTGAGTTTCTGGTTTGTACCCACCGCAGAAGGGTTTGCTCACAATTTTGCTCTTCGTATTATGCTTCTTTATGTTTGACGTTGCTCCTGAGACTGACCTATATTGACTGTTCACTGTCCATGTTTACTGTAAAGCTCCTGTGGCGTGGACGTGCCAGATCAGGCCTAGAGGGAGGGGGGAGGGGGCCCTTCAGCAGAGCAGTGGGGGAGGGGAAGCAGCAGCCATTCTCATTTCCTGTGAGGAGAGAGAGAAAGAGAGAGGAAAAAAAGAGACCTCGGCTTACACTCTGACCAGTTATCTCCACATTCACAGCCGCAACCTTTCTTACCATTTCTTCTGAGCAACGGGCCCTCAGACTGGATGGCCTTTGTTGGCACTGAGAGCTGTCGATCGCTTCCTTAGAACGTTCTTGAAGATCTTTCCCGTTTTTTTTGGTCGCACACTTTTGTGTGGTGGAGCTCAGTTGTAGCAGCTCTGAACACATCCTATAGCAGCCCGTGGATCAAGTCAAGGACTGTTTTTATTTTATTTTGACAGAGATCCTCATCTAGATCCTCCACCAAAAGCTGACAGCTTGGACTCTGTGAGCACACCACACCTTTCTCACGCAAGGGAGTGAAATCCTGATGAACGGGATTGTGTCTTCTTTCAGGAGCCATGGCTCACATGTGAACTCCTGGTGGCACTCCTTCCAGCCTGAGTCTAGGCCAGCAGGGAAAGCCCCCCCAAGGCCTACCAAGACATGGTTTTCATTTATACCCAGGCATTTCTGAAACACACCCTCTGGTAATCCCTCACAGCACCAAAAATTCCACTTTGCTGATTTATTTTTACCTATCAGAACATTTAACACAAGAGCTGGACTGTTGAGGCCTTCTTGTGATCAGGTGAGTTTTACTCCTTGGCATGGATAACATGTTGTGACCTGACTTGCCTCATCAGCCCAAGTGACCTTCATTTTTTGCCTCAGTTTATTGTCTGGAACTGTATAAACGATTGAGGCGCTGCTTTTGAAACCTCACTTCGGCCAAATGCTACTGTTTAATAAAATGATTATGTTCATCGTGAAGCCCATTGCTTCCATGTTACATAGCCAACCATTTCTTTTTTTTTTTTGAGGTAACAAGAAGCTTGTGGAACACATTCGTTTTTTAATTTTTTCAGACATTCGGCGCAAATAAAAAGAGGAAGTACTACATTTCAGATTCAGTTTCAATCGGGGTACTAATGGTAAGCGAATGGGGATGAAATTTGGTAGCAGTGTGGGCAAGAGCCTCAGGCCTTTACCTGATCCATGGTCCAGTTTCCTCCAGTTTCCCCATACCTCAGTGCTTTAGGGCCCATTCATTGTGTTGTCTCTGTCTACCCTCCCCCCTCCATCAGTGGTTAAGTTGGAATTTTGGATCTGACCTCAGTGGACTTTGCTGCTGGCAGCTGAATGAGTCGCGTTTCTATTGTGGACTGATGAAACCAGCAGGACTGACCCCTTGAAGAGCATGAAACTTAACCTGTGCTAATGATTGAAAGAAACCAAAACGGTTGCTCCATGGCACCAGTGTAAAGAGCCTTTATGAAGAACTGTAATAATAAAAAGACTATAAACAAATAGCGATTAAGGTGTATATTCCGGGCTTCTTTACGGGATCGTGTTCTTAGTTATGTCATTGAGGCTGATTGAACTCAGCCTCAATAGCATATCTTGATGTTCTCATAATTTCCTGACTGATGGCACCTGAGATCTTTATCCTGTCTGAGGTATAAGGCCTCAATTAAGTAATTGGAGAACTGTCTTAGTGGTTGTTTATCTAATGGGACTAACCTGTTGATGAGTATGCTTCAGTGCTAGCCCAGTTGACTAGGAGACGTCAGTCTCTTGTGACTTACGCCTTGCTCAAAGGACTAAACCTCACGAAAATGTCTGACTCGGTTGAGAGAAGGACATGTTACCAGGGAAATTCTCTTTATCTGTTGCTTCCTGGAATGTCAATATTACGTCTGAGACGGTTTTTGCACGCTGCAATTATGGCCTCGGGGCATATCGCTCTTTTCAGCACTACATTTCTCACATTCTAATTGTGAGATGGAATGGTGCGTTGCTCCAGTGAACAACAAGAAATCTCTTGAGATTTTATTGCATCACCTCAGGTTTCTATCTCAGGTGCAAACCTTATGAGACGCCCACAGCCTTTCACACATTTTTTTTTTGTCTCCCTCTCTTGCATTCTCTGTCTCCCTCCCCTCCCCCACTTCCCCCCTCCACTGTCATGCCTTACAATAGTTTGGCTGAGGAGGAGATCAAGACAGAATCTGATGCCGTTGAAGGGATGGAGGTATCGGTGCCTAAAGGTAAGCTCTATCAGTGTTTTCCTTTCCCTCTCCTTTATTAGACTCCTGCTTCCTCAGGTAAACTGTATTTTACTTTCGCATGGCAGCAGAACATTCCTTAAACTCCTATAGCCGCAGTTAGTCACTTTTATTCCTCTGAAGTATGTGTCAGTTTAGAGTCTGCAAATGTGGGTCAGTCACTCCTTCAGAGTTAAGCTGGGTGTAACTTCCTCTGGGCATGTGGGTTTGTCAGTTTTCATGCAGCTTGAAGAGGTTTCTTTCACTCAGTTCCTGATCTAGGGTCAGCAGAAGCAGCACAGAAGCGGAGAGCATCCAGTCCGCCTCATTCCTCTAATGGACATTCACCTTCTGACACGTCTCCCTCTGCTGCCAAGAAGAAAAAGAAACCTGGATTAGTCTCCAATAGCAAAGATCAGGTAGAGAACGCTGTCATTTCTTTTCGGGGTCAGTTTCACTATCGTTCAATACGGTCAAGTACGTGTGAGTTATGGGTCACTAAGGTAGCCTGAGGTAACTGTTTAAATGGGAATTCAACCAGTTTTTCAAAGTTTCTGCACATTTAAATCCTTGGTTTTGTCTGACAAGGATTAGACAAGAGTGTACTGAAGTTAATGTCAAACGGTCTTTTGTAGGGAGCACTGAATATTTGGCCACCTAATTTATTATTCTTTTAAACGCAACCTGCACACGCCAGACTTTATTCAACGTTCACTATTAATACACTATTCTGTTAAAGGCCTACATAGAATGTTGTTTATCCTTTAGCAGTTTCAAAGCACTTGTTCTGAATATTAAAATGCATATATAATAGCTTGGCTATCTCGCTTTTAGTCTATTCATGAAAGGGGCCAAGTACAATATTTTATTTCAAATTTTATTTTATATTGCGCATTGTTTGAATAAATGTTTTCATTTCATTTTTTTAAACAGATTTATTCTTTTAACAATGAATATTAATTTATGCAATTGCAATGCTTGACTATAGTGAGATATGTACACAAAGTCCCAGCCAAAAAATTGGTAAAATCACTTCCTACTGTGTTTTGGTTTCATGCTAAATATCAAAAATCAGATCTAAAAATTATTGGATGTTTACAGCATTTGGCAGGCGCTCTTATCCAGAGAGACCAACAGCAGTGCTTCACATCTGTTCTTCATACCTGCAAAGCTAGACTTAAATCAGCATCTTTTAACCAAGTTCTTCTAGCTAAGTCACACAACTTAACAAACCCTGTCAAAAAGAAGAAAAAATGTTGTGGTTTTTTTAAAATTATTTTATAATTATGTTGGAAAAGATAATTATCACTTTTAAATTATGTATGAAAAGAGATAAGCGAGAGGACTGGTTAGTCACCAAGGTGGGTCTTCAGACGACGCAGATCTGACTGCAAAAGGGTGTTCGTCCCACCACTGGGGGGCAGAGACTGAAAAGAGCCTTGGAGTCATGGTTCAAGACGAGCAGAACTTGAAGCTCTGAAAGGATGAGAAGTGACAAGCTGCTTGATCAGTGTTGATAAGTAAGCAGTTCATTCTTGGCAAGTGTTAAGGTCTTAAACTTAATGCGAGCGGCCACAGGAAGCCTGTGAAGCCTCTTTAGTAAAGGTGTGATGTGTGGAATTTCAGAACATTGAACACTAACCTCGCAGCTGCATGTAGCGTAGTTGTGAGAAAGGGTCGGATTCTTCTGATGTTGTGTCGAAGCTATCTGCAAGTTCTGGAGTGGTGGTCAGTGTATGAGTGACAGCACGACACCAAGATTTCTTCCCTTCTTTGAGGGGCGTCTTAAAAGAAACGAGGAGGTTGTGACTTGGTGATGGTGACTCCCTTTGATGAAAACAAGCTCAGTCTTGCTGGGATTCATCGTCATCCTCCCCTCAAAGAAGGTAAGAAATCTTGGTGTGGTGCTAAACAATCATGATTGTGTTGAGGGCTGCAGAAAGGTCAAGAAGAATCAGAGAAGACAGGTTGGCTCATCTAGCAGAGAGAGAGAAGAAATACTGGTCTGTCGTTGTTGAGTCCAGCGTGGGTTTCTTCAAAAATCGTCTGACCACTGCAGATTTGAAAGCAAACAGGACATGGCCAGTCGTTAAGGAGATATGTAGGTGAAATGTGGGATTAGATCCAGAGATGATATTTGGAGCGTACTCGACGGGATCGGGTCGAGCGGAGACGTGGTGGGTTTGTGGGAACCACCAGGAGCAATGACCTCCGAGGGAGAGCTGGAAAAACATGGAGATTGATAAAAAGGTGGCAAAGACATTGCGAGGGTTGTATGCAAATTTGGATAAATTCGCAGGACGTTAGACAGCCATGGAACCAGGGGACACGCCTCAGTCTGGAAGACGAGAGGCGGAGTAGATTAATTGAGCTGTGGAGAGAAGAGAGAAGGTGGCTGATTCAACTGAAGATGGACAGGGGTTAGTGGAGTTGGGTAGAGATAAGGAAGTCAAAAGAGAAGAGGAGACAGAGTACAAGAGATAGAGAGGATGGATTACAGGTGTTACGCGTGGATCAGGAGAGGAGGTCTGAAGATAAAATGTGAAGATAACATGTAGCGGAGTGGATGATATATTGAACACAAGAAGTGATCTAGTTAAATATAAGGCAAGAGTTTTGCCTGCTTTGTGGGTTGGAGGAGACTCAAGGGACAGGCTGAAGGATGATGGGAGCATCGCAAGCTTGCATGTCTGCAAATTGTGACCTGGAAGATTAAAGTCCCTGAGACGGGTGAGTGGAGAGTAGTCAGCTGGAAATGAGCTCAGGAGGACGTCCAGTTTGTCAGTGAAGTGAGCTGGGAAAGACTGAGGGGTGTAAAACAACATCTATGTGAAAGCTGTACACCCTCCTCTGCCTGTAATGCGAGGAGAGTGAGAGGCGAGTGAAGAAAAGGGCAGAGGAGAGAGTAGCGGTGTTGTGATCTATGTCTCTGTGAGGGCCAGGAAGTGCAGAGTCCGCTCTCTTGATGCGGGATTGGCAATTCAACAGACCACCATGAACTGCTATGGAGAAAAAGCAGCTGAGAGAGGTCTCTGTGATTGCTGCTACGCTGATGGGAAATGTATCTTTTGTAAATCTTGTGAACAGGTTTAGCACATTTTCTGTAAATGTATTTATTACACAAGTAGAGAAAAAATAGAAAAGGATATAGAGAAGAAAGGATACTTAGTTGCGGGCGGACTTGGCAGTATGAGGATCCCTTCCCTGAAAGTGCACCGGAGTACTTTTACATTTACATTTCCGGCATTTGGCTGATGCTCTTATCCAGAGCGACGTACATCAGTGCTTAAGATGTCCACGACTGTTTCTTACCTGAAAAGCAGCTTAAATCTGAGTCAAATATTTAACCAAGATACTTTCAGAGTGTAAGGTACTCCCACTAATTACCTCTGGCCTCAATAAC
The DNA here is from genome assembly GCA_037577075.1 of Alestopetersius hilgendorfi. Taxonomy (NCBI): domain Eukaryota; kingdom Metazoa; phylum Chordata; class Actinopteri; order Characiformes; family Alestidae; genus Alestopetersius; species Alestopetersius hilgendorfi. The sequence continues at coordinate 1,392,730 of JBBIGB010000135.1, forward strand.
ACCAGGTGAGGTGAGAATTATCTAGCTCAGGGGTGTCAAGCTCCAGTCCTGGAGGGCCATTGTCCAGTACAGTTTGATGGTTCTCCTCCTCAAACACATTCATTAAACCTGACAATTAACTGCTGAGGTGAACCAGGTGTTTCTGAGCCAAAACCTGCTGGATCACGGCCCTCCAGGCCTGGAGTTCCACACCCCACCAAGGACAAAGGCAGCCTAAACACACAGCAAACAAGCAACTATTGTAAAACCCTGTCATGGGTATCAGGCGGCATATTCATGAACATTTCATCAACATTTTGGTGAGAACTTTTAGAGACAAACATTTTATATTTCACAACAAACTACACGTGTGTCTTAACAGTTATGCAGAAATTAAAAAAACCAGTGGAATTCCCCTTTAAGCACCTCAAGAAGCATTTCCTTCACCTAGAGTGTCTATTCACATTTTAATCACTTTTTAACCACTAATGTGAAATAGCTGCAACTTTTTAGTGTTATTGCAGCTTGACTGTGGGGCAGCTAGTAGCCTAGCGGTTAGGGCATTCGCCCTGCGATCAGGAAGTTGTGGGTTCGATTCCCAAGGGACCGTCCCCAGGCGCTGTGGTTGGATGGGGTTAAATGCAGAGGAAGTGTTTCGTGCTGTTAACACTGTGTGCTGTGGTGTGTTCACATATGACAGAATGGTCACTTTCACTTATTAAAGATCTACTCTTGCTTATACACCACAGTTTGACTAAACACAACTGAAGGTTGCTCAAACATGAAATATGCACACTCCTAGTTGGTATATTATTTCCCTCCTCAGCTTACATAGTGAGCATTTTTGACCCTGTGTATGTTCATTAACCTGCATCTGTGTTTGGTATTTGTTGCTTTATGAAGGTGCGGTCAAGCCTCCTCCTGGAGAGGTTTAGTTGGATTTACGACTTCTTTTTTCTTGAGCAAAACCTCCCTGTCCATCTCTCCAGGAAGAGGGTTGTCTCCCCCTGCTATTAGCGCACCATCTATAGTGACCGCCTGTGTTTTGGCTTTGACTTTTGCAGTCTTGCTACTTCTCCCCTGCAGTGTTGTGGCATGTGTTTTGACCCCTACCCCTGTCTCTCTTGCCTGCGTTTCAGTGTGAGCTAAGACATGGTCCCTTTTACTATGTCAAGCAGCCAGCACTCACCACAGACCCTGTTGATGTTGTGCCACAGGATGGGAGGAACGACTTCTACTGCTGGGTGTGCCACCGTGAGGGCCAGGTGCTCTGCTGTGAGCTCTGCCCGCGCGTCTACCACGCCAAGTGCCTCAAACTGGCCGCTGAGCCCGAAGGCGACTGGTTCTGTCCTGAGTGTGAGGTACCCAGTGGAAAAGTGAGAGCGTAGGGGTTAGGAGTGGTAGCATGCGGCACCGTGGTTGGGTGTGAATATAAAGGCATGTCAAGACCAGCTTATCACAGCCAGCCTTATCGTGGCCAGTCATATCGTGGCCAGTCACTGTAGTTCCTCATTAAGAGGCAGACATTTGTTAATTAGGGGATGGAAAAAATAATCTTTCTCACTTCTTTAAAAATTGTTTGATTTAAAAAAAAAATGTCCAAAAACATATGTTGACAAAACAGCCCGTTTTAAATTCCTTGTTCTAATTCTGAAGAAAACAAACCCATTTATAAAGCTGTTCTACTTTTTTTTAGCTGGATCCACAGCACTTACAGCATCTCTAACGTAAATTGTTGCATAGATTATCTACAGTTATAACAAAAGGTTTCTAGAAACTGCTGTAGCTGTCCACTGAGAACTATCATGTCAGACAATAATAGTTTTGTCAGGGTATGTGAGTGTTATCCTTTGTCATTTCTGTGATGTTATATATTATAACTTCACACACATATTATAACTGGAGATTCCAGGCAGTACAAATATTTTGTGGCACTATTAAGTGGTTCAGTAAAGACATGTTTTTGAACGAGACACAATGGCTGCATCCGAAATTGCATACTACTTGAGTAGGTACTACATTTGAATTAGAACGTACTGCTCTACCGTTAAAACAGTGCGTTCTATACAGTATGAATGAGGGCAGTGTGAATGGAATTCGGACGTTACTACATCCGCTGTGTTGATGTCGTCGTGTGTTGTCACAACGGCGCGTTATTTACCTTTACAGAGGGCATTTCCTCACAAGTGTAATTTAACCACAATCAACGTGTAATTTAACGTTTTCTTTAAGGTACTTACACTCGAAAAGAGCCGCGTCTCCATTTCCCGCCATTTTTTGAATATGACTCCGCCTCTCCCGCTGCCTTATGGGATATCGCAGTGCCCATCGAACGCCTACTACAGAATTCGCCCGGAAGCAGTAGGTCATCCGGGAACTTCTCGCCGACTGTTAATCGAATACTATGAATTCGGACACACTACTCGCCTCGCATACTGTTTTCGCATACTATATAAGTATGTGATTTCAGACACAGCCAATATCAGTGATAAAGGCAGAGTAACATTCTGATTGGATAATGTTAATGCCCTTTAATGTCATAGAGAACGTTTTATTTTCCCTATTTCATATCTCACCTAGTTTGTGCTTGGCTTGATTTTGTATTAACCTAGCCTCTAAATCTACTGGTAAGACCACAGCAGTTACCACTCAGTAGTTTAGAAACGAAGTTGCAGTATTACAGCCTTTGAACTCTTTGTTCCAGAAAATAACAGTAGCAGAATGCATTGAGACTCAGAGCAAAGCCATGACCATGCTGAATCTGGAACAGCTGTCCTACCTGCTGAAGTTTGCCCTGCAGAAAATGAAGCAGCCGGGGGTAAGGCTATTTTATGACCTACTGTGTGTGAAAAATTCACTGTAAATTTGTGTCGAAGAGTTTGGCTCAAGCGAAAGTCTCTCAGAAAAAGTTACCTGAACGTTGGTGGATGTGGTTAAACCCCTATCGCCTCTCCCATAGGGTGCTCACAGTTCCCTACAATTGATCACAAAAAATTTAAAGGAGATACCTTAGAAAGAGATGGAGGGGTGGTGATGATACTGATGATAGAAATGAAAATTTCACAAAAAATTGTTACACATAGGGATAGTTTCCCAGATAGATTAAGTCTAAGCTTTTGTTTGAAGCTATATTTAAATATATCCCTGTCTAAGAATGTACAAAAATATGTACCAAAAAAAAGCGCGGATTTACTCTTTCTCTCTCTGGCTCCCTCTCGTTCATGACTTTTCCGGATGGCGCCCGTTTTAAACCTGTCTCGCTCTCTCTGTCTCTCTCTTGCGCCCTCTCTCACTGTCTCTCTCTCTCTCTCGTTCGTGACTTTTCGGAGTGTGTGTATCGTCTCTCTCTCTCTCGCTCTCTCTCGCTCTCTCTCTCTCTCTCTCTTTCTCCCTCTATCTCTCT